>CM060952.1:177242312-177362312 GCA_030765055.1 Mantis religiosa
AAATTAAAAGGTTTATTCGATCTGATAAATTACATTCCATCAAATTATTATGAGTATTATAACACTCTTAAATCTGAGACCACAGCTTCTCAGAATAATACTAATGAAGCATTTTTGGTCAGCCGGACTACAGCTGAAATGTTTGTAACTACTCCCCTAAAAGATATACCTACATATTGAAAAGTGGAATAATCCAAACTATACCTTGTTTAAAAACCAAAAGACATGCTTAATTATGAGTTTTACCTGAAAGGTATTTAGATTAAAACTTGAATAAATGATGACAAAGGTTTTCAACTTATTTTTCATATTTTACTTTTATTAATGTTATTAAATTAGTCATGCTTTGGGGTCTATTAAGGGCAACATTAATAACTCTACTGAATTCCTGAGTCTCATATTCTCAGAAATGAAGTGAAATAATCTTAACAGTTCCTTTCAACCTCATTCACAAAACACCGTTCTTCTCCATTTTTAAAAAATGTGGGTTAACCCTATTTTCTGGGAATGTTTTCAATTTTAGATTCTAGAAGGGGAATGCTTTGAAATAGAATAAAATCTCTGCAAATGTTCAAATGTTTCGTATTTGATATTCTGAAAAATGTTCAGTGTCACCCTCGTAAGTATACGAGGAGATCGCCTGGATCATCGTAACTGTGCAGCATTTTATTAAAACAGGAATCATTATTTATATTTGTATTCATCATTCTGGATATTTTCATGAATGGTACAAGTGAAAGAAGGCAATCCCATTTGGAAATGAATACCGACCGAAATGTGTAGTGCTATTCCCAGAAGAACATCAAGAGGAACTGACCACTGAATAGAATCAAGTTTACACTGAACATAAACAGCTCGAAACACAAGTAGCCTGTTACAGAAGTTAGCACTGAATACAAATTAGCATACAACCAGTTTCATTGCAGTTCAAGAGATCACGAGTGTGAAGCCGCATATAATGTCTTGGGTCACAAACGGCAAGGCTTTGTTTGATTTTCATCCAGAGTTAACGTGTGTGTGTCCGTGCCGAAGTGAACTTTAACATGCCAGGGAGTCAGTATCGAGTTGGCGCTTATTGGATCAATAAATTTGGTGCTCTCCAACACCCCACACCCTCAAGTCCGTGCCCGATATACTGAAGTCTTCCATCTCTTTCGCACAGTGTCCATGTATGTGAACACGTCCTGATTAAAGGGGTCGGCTTCCAGTAAAGAAACAGGAAGAGATACTAGAGACTACATTTATGAAAGTAAGGTATTTCCGATCGATAAGCGAATATTTTTTGAGAATATTTGTCATAGTAAGTATAGCAGAACCTCGTTAATTCATTCCAATTGCGGTTGTATTTTGTCCGCATTATCAGAAGTCTGGATTAAATAAAATGAACACCACAGAGAAAAACTGTGAATAAAATTTGAGTATGTAGTTATAAGAGCGTAGGATACAATAGGCCCACCTGATTATAATTACACAATTTACATTTGTTTGGTCTCTAGAAATTATCAATTTGCTTTGTGGTTTATCTCACATCTCTTTGACAATGAGATCACGAAGGCTCCTTATATGAGGTTAGTACGCAGAAAAATGTTTATTGTAAGTTACCTCGACAAAGTCTAATACACAATTTAGATTCTGTTTAACCTTGCTTAATTTCACTTTATACTTCCCGAAATTCGCATCCTTATCCTCAGGTTCGCTACTAGTACCCCTTGCATTACTTACACTTTCCACAGTTTCTTCGTCAGTGATGATGTGATCATCCTCAACTCCGTCAAGCCAGTCTTCGAACTTCCCTACTGCGACAACTTTTTATCCACCCCCAACCACTGTTTAGTGAACGTCATTTAACAAAATTGCATTTATGTCTTATTCAGCATTGCCATCATACAAAAGTTTCTTCCACGCATTAGTCAACGAAGAGTTTAAACGCTGTTTACTGCACTTGCAAAATTGAAAATCATGAATCTGAAATTTTACTCCACATAGTTTCTGCATATAAACAAGCATGATTAGCACGATTTTCAAGTCTTTCGATAATATTCAGTTTCACGTGTGTTGCACGTGATGTGTGCCTATGTTTCCCCGATGACACTAGATTTACTAAACGACATTGTACACACGATTTGTTTCTTTAGCTTAATGACCGAGAAAAGCAAAACAAGGATTTGGGAAGGAGAAGTACTAATACACCATTGTCACTAATATATTCCTGGTATTCCTAAGAAATTCCTGTTTTACAGTCTGTGCAAAAATAAAATGGACAAAATCCGTAAGTATGTCCTAGTGTGTCCTGCACCGTGGCGTAGTGGGCTCAGGCATCATGGTTTGGCCCCCTGCCATGGAATGCAACCTGGATCCTTCCCACTCCTGGGGGTGCGGATTCTAATTCCGGGTATAGGACGGGTGACCACTCAGCGTCGTACGGAAATTGTGGAGCTTACGATAGATAAGCGGCCCTGATCTAGAAAGCCAACTTTCCGGCTGGTCGATGCCGAGATGCTGATCACATGTCCTCCCCGTATCGGTTGGTTGATCGCCCGCCTCTACCTTGTGTATGTGGGCGTGAGGCCGGCAGTGGGGGCTGTCTCGCCATTGTTTAGTGCAGTACTAGTACTTAACAATTCTCAGATTTTCTGTCTTATTCTTCTTTTAAGGATGCTTGTCCAGATTAAGTGAAATCCGGTTTAAAGGAGTCCAGATTAACAAGTCTTTACTGTAGAGTACGACACCTTAAAAGTAATTGTCAGTATTTTTATTGACTAGAAGCTCAATATATACTCATACACATACAATTCACTACAGACAAGTACTGAATTTATTGCTTCTTTGTGAAATAAAAAAAAAATACACTAGAAATATACGACTTCCTGGAAAGAATAAAATTTATTTCGTAAGTATTCCACACATTAATTACAATATTGTTTTATTTTTCAGACTAATTCTTCCTAAACGTGATAAATGGTGGAGGAAATAGATTAAATAAATATTTTATTTTAAATTCACAGCAGTATAGCATAGGATAACAGCCAAATGATTCATGCATGTCATTAAATGCGGACCTAGATATTACATACACTTTTCATTACCCCCTAGAGAGATACAGTACGTTAGTTCATTGCCTAAAATATTTCAAAACATCTAGGAGTGAGGGCAAATATCGATAATACCTAAAACTACCAAATAAATTTATAGAACCAAATAACATGTGTTAATAAACGATTTTTAATGTAAATATCAAATAATATGTGTGTTTGTACCTTGAATAAATGTAGCACATGATAGAACTACCGAACTGGTTTTCGGAAAATTCAGAAATATATCATAATTGTTCCTTTCAGGATAGTTAGAATCATGGATTTTATCTATGCTAAACTTAAATAAACCCATTCGTCTCTGTTTTCGAATTACGTTATTCTCTTTTCTCTCTCTGTTGCCGTTACTTTCTACAAGTAGGTGGTCCCGATATGAGTACACTTGGAGGAAAGCGCCACCGTTTTGTTGAGAATGTGTAACGTCATCAAAGCCAGCGATTGGAGCGGAGTGGGGAAAAGATGATAGAATGCACAATGAAAACAGTCACCTTTAGAAGTAAATGCAAATTAAGATTTTTTTCTGCCATTACAGCTTCTGTTATTTTTTCACCGAAAAATGGGGGTTCGTCTGTTACCTGGTTTAATGAAATGAAGTAACCCGCCTCTTTGTGATTCCCGGCACTAAATTTCATCATTCTCCTTTCAAAAATGCAACGTCTATTTACATGATATCCCAAATAACCATCATCATGTTAATTTATACACATCGAAAGCTAATTGAATTGGTAGCCCAAAGAAATCAATACATGACGTCATTACCTTCCCTTCTATATTTTCAGTTGTACGAGACATTCAGCTTTTGATAACTGGAAGGAAACAGGGACCCACTTATTTGAAGTCGCTATTAGTTTGCATATGTTAAGCACAATGAAGCAGTCCATCTAGGTAGAGACGTTAACATGACATAAATTAACATCATAAAGCCATAAATATAAGTATAGTAATAAACATAAATAACATATGTAGGGAATAGTGGAGCCTGCACGTTGAAAATATCTGCCGTACATAAATATACTATCCCAAAACCTGCGAATTAACAAGGCCAGGCAGAGAAGGTTGCAAACCTGTAAACAATCAGTCTTGCTCTTTTGTTTGCTATGGCTTGAAGGTACAGTGGGCTCCGAATAGTCGAAAAACAGATTCCTTAATATATATCCAGACGTGACCAATACAACAGACTAGAAGATTCTAGGAGACGCTTAGTAGACATGACTACGCATAAATTATCGCTAGCGCGTATTTAGCGAAAGTGACGCAGTCAACATGCATGTCAGTCCCAAATTTAACCCAAGTTCTAGAGTGGGAATAACTTAGGACCTACCAGAAGCATAGGTAATGCGACTTCTGCACCTTCCCAAAATTCAGTAATAATGACGGAAATTTGAGATATGGTAGAAATATGTTCCAGCAACGAAAATACACTCTCTATATCACGCTCGCGAGAGACTGGCGTGTGGCGTTCCGCGACAGGAAACAATACTTTATAATCGTCTGTGAACTATTCACGTGTGAAGTTCCGCGCAAAGGAATATTGAGTACTTAAAGAACTGCCATTCAGTTCGCGGTTAGTACGCGAGACGCGACGCAAGACGCGGCGCAACTACGACGCAACATTCTATGAGGTGGTGAGCACAGATTAAGGATCCTAATAAACTAATCTTTATCTAGGAGTCGAGTTGTTTTCCTTCACAGACTACAGCAAGTCAGGGCGTACCCAACCCTGAATTTCCAGATAAGAGCCTCATGCCGTGCTACACCGAAGCTAACTCCGACCTATGACCAAAATCCCTAGATCCTTAATTCCCCATCCATTAATGATTAACCATATTGTGCGTTGAATGACCGAGGAATCATTCGAAGTTCCCACCGGGCAGAACCGCGTCAACATGTAAAAGATATGTGATCAGTACCTTGTTTGAAGTTGCAAAGTTGTTTTAAAATCATAAAATTTATGCTCTCACTTTCTTCTCGGGCAGCTAGCCAGGTGAAAAGATGATTAGCTATCTAATCTTCTGGCTGCCCCAGAAGAAAGTGAGCGCATTCGTCGCCGGGAAAGCTTCACAACTTATTTTTCATAAAATTTATGTTCCAAAATGGCGTGTTTTCGAGACATATGCCTACCTAGCACTGCAGGTCCTAATTTAGACAAGCTGATTTATATTAGCGTGCATAAATTTCACCCACTAGCAAAACCTACAAATTAAAACCAAATCATAAACATATTTATAGGGCATTGCTGCGTTGTTAAGAAATATTGTAATTATGTTATTGAAACATATGCTAGTTAATTTAAATGTAATGTTTTATGAAGAAAACTGCTTTAGTGAAATAACCCCATCTAGTAGTGAAAGCTCAAATAATAAAACAAAAGTCCTCTCCTTATTTACATTAATTAGAGGTGTATATCACTATGTGTAAATTCGTGAATAGTAGCTGTTTGTTTACTTAATTTTGTTCAATTTTGAGTTTTGTAAAAATGATGAAACTGAACCAAATTTAATTCGATTCGATTTTTTTTTTTTCAACATAATATTGAATATACGATATCATACTTTTATTTTGAGGACACAATTAATTTGGGAATTTATTACGCAGTTATCTTGCACATGCCTGAAAACCTGCAACTCATTTCTATCACTGATAAAGCATTTATTGCCTTTATTAAGTACAAATATTGAACGTGTACGCAAATTAATAAAGAATTTACTCTTCCTCTCTCCCTTTCCTTTTATGTATGTACTTACCACTGAATAAATAGGAATTTACCGGAAAAGAGCCAACGTGCAGTTTCTAAAATAACCGAGCTAAAGTTCTATAATATTCAATCCAGGCAGTAGTACAAAGGTAATGGTTTGTGGTTCTATCCGAGTCCCAATGGTCGTTTCCGGCGGTTCGATAGGCGGAGAACCTCTCTGTAATGAGCATAGACAGTTGGTGCTGAATCTCAATCCTGCATAAGATATTTGGTATTCATTTTGACATTTTCATTGCAGTTTCACTACAGTAGCTTTCACATCTTACACATATTTATTATACATCCTGTACAAATATATGAAATTGTTGACCCAAGATTTACTCGCTGACTCAGATCCCCCGGCCATAAGCCTTTGGTTTTCCTGAGCAGCTTGGTGTCATTTCTGCCTGATCTTCGTTTATTTTACGCTAATCTACTTTTCTCTTAACCTATATAAGAATTATCTTATACATCTATTTTTCCTTTCACTCATCCCTGTTAACATGCATTACGCCACTATCTCTTTCCTCACACTGTGTCAATTCTTATCCCATATTTTTCTCCTGCAATTTGTTAACACCTTACATTCTGCTAATGAACAGTGCTCTCTTCATCTCCACAAAATTTTCATATCCCTACCTCATTACTTCTAAACCCTTTTAGATATATTATTGCTACACTCATCCATGTTATGCCTTCTCTTCCAGTTGTGTCACATTGATCTATATATTTTTTCCTAGCCCATTCTGACTTTAATTGCTTATAAAATTGCAAAGATCTCTTTTCTTCTATACTTTCCCAAATCTCCTGCCTATCTATGTCTTGTACTCTGGTTCTCATTTCCTTCCAAAAACTGCTATGACTTGACTCCTCTGCTCTCCATAAATCTCCCATGCCATCTTTGATACCGTTCTTTCCAATTCTGACCACCAGATGTTTGTGTTCTAAATGCTTTTATGTTTCTTCATGCACAGATTCAATAATTCTCCTTCCTGCCCTTTAATACACTTATACCAGAATTTCAGTATTCTCTCTATTATTATTCCCCTACTTTTTGTATTACCCAACTCTAGTAATGCCTCTCCTCTTGGTGCCGATTTTGATAGCCCTAGTAGTTCTTTGCAAAACAATCCAAATATCTGGTCTAATTGTGTTCCTATTCCTGATGTGCCCCATATTTCGACAGCGTATATTGTTCTGGATTCGACGACCGCTTAATACATTCTTTCTAATCATCTAACTGATGTGTAGTGATGGAGCACCGGTGGAATGAGATTGTGGGGGAAACCGGAGATCCCGGAGTAAACCCGCCCCAGTGCCGTGTTATCCACCACAAGTCTCACTTTGCGGTCGCCTGGGATCGAACCCGAGTCGCCTTGGTGAGAGCCAAGCGGTCTGACCACTGAGCCACGGCGCGGCCACATCTAACTGACATCTCCAGTTTCCTAACTAAGGTAGAATAAGCATAATATTCAAATGCAGAATTTTTTTACTCTTGTTTAAACAGTAACTTGACTAATTAACTCCTCATTACTACTACCACTACTAATTATAATCACAACAATAATATAGTAATAAGGGAGAGAGATGGTAATTTACATAAAATAATCGACTGTGTTATGTGATTCCATTTTCTAACAAATATTCTAAGAAACTAATTTTGGTTGACTAACCGCGTTATCAATATGCTTACTACACATATAGTTTAGAGGTAAATAATCAAACTGTTACATCTTTCATTTGTTAGTAGTCCGTGCACAAGTACCTGCTGCTCTAGAAACAAATGCCTGGAAGTGTTGTAGTAAAATATTTTGCTTAGTTGCTTTCTCATTTGTTCTTTGTTTTCATTCAATACTTTGGCTCATGGCAGTTAAGCCAATTAAAATTTTTTATTTAATTTTGCGCTTCTGGAAACATAAAACCCTTTCTATAAACAGAGAGGCAGGGAGATTGTGCCACACAATAGTTACAAAACGGATTCCGTCTTTCGTCTCATGTGGGTTTCAGGAACATCATGACTCAATAAATCTGCATTAGTGCAGATAGGATTTTAATTGCAACTCATTTGCCAAAATACTAAAACTGCACAAAAATGAATAGCACATTATGTGGAAGACAGTACTCCGCTTTGAATTACGTTTCATTATCCTATTAGCGGGTGGCTTCATTAGCAGTCCCTCAGCTACATTTTTAACCATAAACGGGTTTTAATCATAGACCCAGTACAATAGATCAGAAAGATTTCACGGAAATTTATTTAAAATTTAATGGGTAATTGTCTTCCGTAATTACAGTAATTGCATTGACGACCAACTTAATAAGATACAGTTCCCTCAGGGAATTTCTAGTCATTAGCCTGTTAACTTGGGATTTTACAATATCGGTAGTAATTCTATGGTATATCGTAAATTTAATGCAGTGGCTTTGATTTATACTTCAACAAAACTGCAGTTCTAGCTGAATATACAAAGCTTATGAATGAGGTCATGAGAGAAGAATACCTGACTAGTTTTAATGCAAATTTATATTGAGAAATTAATCCTTAAAGAATTAATCCTTTTATATACATTACTCCGGTATATGGGTGATTTTTAATTAATTAGAGCTAACTGAAAAATTCAATGCCATGGCTGGGATTTGAACCACGGATGTACTGGTTTCCGTCCAGTTGTTCTACCCTTGAGCTACCATGGTCAACGAGCCTTCCTGACATTAAATTCTCCAATTGACTCATCATATTTCCCGAGACCACTTAGGGTTCTCAAATTTGAGACAACCACTTGTGGCGACTTACTATTGTAAGTACTTAATTACCAGGATTTTATCGTAGATTATTTTTAATGTAAATTTATATTGAGGAATTAATCCTTAAAAAATTAATCATTTTAAATACATTATTCCGGTATATGGGTGATTTTTAATTAATTAGAGCCAACTGAAAAATTCAATGCCATGGCCGGGATTTGAACCACGCATCTACTGGTTTCCGTCCTCAATATAAATTTACAATAAAAATGATCTACGATAAAAGTCCTGGTAATTAAGTACTTACAATAGTAAGTCGCCACAAGTGGTTGCCTCAAATTTGAGAACCCTAAGTGGTCTACCGGGAAATATGATGAGTCAATTGGAGAATTTAATGTCAGGAAGGCACGTTAACCATGGTAGCTCAAGGGGTTAGAGCAACTAAACGGAAACCAGTAGATCCGTGGTTCAAATCCCGGCCATGGCATTGAATTTTTCAGTTGGCTCTAATTAATTAAAAACCTAACTAGTTATTTCGGTATAATTTATTATACGGTTCTTATTGTGACTTTGTGGTTTGTTGAATTAAAGGTCTAGTTTGCAGAAATTCAAACTGCAAGTAAAAAGACCACAGGCTCTAAAAATAACGTGTAATACAACAATCTCCAAGATCTCTCGTTGCTTCACCACACGTAAGCAAAGAAATTCACTTTCAAATCACTATACAGCTGCGCACACACGATTATCAGTTCTCAACTCCCCGACTGATCAGCCGCGGCTCTTTCATACCTCCTCTCATTGCTCTAAAACTAACTAGATTGCTCGAAAGCTGCCGAAATTTCACGACGCAGCGAGAGAAGTAGAGAAATTTTCAGACATCTCTCTGTCCCTCTCTCTCGGCTGCACGCCGCACTATCTGTCTCTTACTTTCTCTTTTTCGGCAAGATTCTAACTCCTCTCTCGCACGCACCCGACAGCAGCGCAACAGTGTCTCGGTGACATTATGAATGATATCCAGTAGAAAGAGGTTTTTCTTATTTAACACTTAGGGCAAAGAGTTGAACTAGATTGTATATCGAATAGTTTGATAGGCATATTATGTGAAATAAGCAGAGGAAATTGTTCGGCATTGTAACAAATAAAGAAATAACTCTAAAAAGCAATCCAGAAAGAAATGTCAACTTCTCCACATACCAATATGTAACATATTGTTACATGATGCACCGCTTCGTGGGACTCTATAATTCATCATCCAATGACTTCATCATCAGGACTCTTCATCTCTCCACCGCATACGTAATATTACGTTGCCCGAACGTGGACCCGAACAAGATAAAGAGAAATTAACTACGAATAAAAACTACGTTACATACTTAAGTACTTAGAGCATAGTAAGTCGCCAAAAAAGGTGCGTGTCTCATAGCATATGAGCACCCCTAATGTTCTAAAGGGAAGCATATGGGTCAGTTGGAGATTTTAATGTCATATTGGCAGGTTGGCCATAGTAGCTCAGTTGGTTAGAGCAACCGAATGGAGAGCGGGAGATGATGATGATAGTTGGCACTACAGGCCATGTAGGCCGCGCCGTAACTCAGTGGTTACACCACTATGCTCTCACCAAGGCGGCCCGGGTTCGATCCCAGGCGACCGAAAAATGAGAATTGTAGTGGACAACACGGTGCTGGGGCCGGTTTTCTCCGGGACATCCGGTTTCCCCCGCCATCACATTCCACCGCCGCTCCAACTTCATCTCATGTATCATCAGTGTCATCGCCTGCGGTGCCTATGTAGTAAAAGCGGGCGTTAAACACTACACATACATACAGGCCATGGAGACCCTTGGCCTCTCTAACCACCCTCTTCCATTCTACTGGGTCCTCTGCTTTCCTTCTCCAGCCTTTAACTCCCAACATTCTCAAGTCATCTTCTACATCATATACCCATCTTTTCCTGTGTATTCCTCTTCTCCTTCTGCCATCCAGCTTTCCTATGAATATCTTCTTAACTATACTGGTTTCCGGCATTCTCTGCACATGGCCAATCCACCTTATTCTTCTTACTATATTTTGCTGTCAAATAGGCACTGTAACTCGAAGTTATTCCACATTCTCCATCCGCCCAAGATCCTTATTGCTCCAAATATATTTCTCAAAATCTTCCTTTTCCGCCGTAATAACCACTGCTCTTCTGAGTGTCAACACCCAACTTTCTGAACCATAAATTATTGGTCTCAGTGTGGTTGTATATATTTTAATTTTGGTATTCCTACTGACGTTCCTTGATTTAACCACATTCTGCAAGGTGATCGGTAGTTCAAATATCAGCTACTGTATTGAAATTTTCAGTGTGGATCTACTCATCGTAATAAAGAGAATTGCCAAGAAAGCAGCAGTCACTGGAAATCTTAAAAAAATGTCGACGTAATTTTGTGCAAGTTCTTTGTTTATAAATAGAAGCGCATATATCACATCGATTTAGATCATTCCATTTAGTTACACATTTTTGTCCTTTATCTAGAATGGTTTTATTGCAGCAGTGCACGGTTCCGATATGTTACACGTGGCTCGAACACAGTTTCCCCTTCAGCGCTAGCTTCAGCTTTCACATTATTGAAGATATATTCAGAGACGCAGGTGCTAATTTATCTAATTGCATCCAAAGGCAAGTTTAAAACAGCAGCGAAGCGAGTCCCGGCTCTCCTGCTTCAGCTGTTTCCCCTTATGATGAATGAGGGGGGAGCGAAGGGCCTAAACGGGAGTATTGAAAGTTTGCAATATGCTACCCTAAATAATTCATGGATGACGCGTTAACATCACGAAAAGTGCATTCACACATGTAATACGCACAGGTGTTAATGTGGCAAAAGGTTCAGTCTTCTGTACAGCAAGGGATATTAAAGCGGGGTTTGAATCCCAATTAGGGTTAAAAGTATCGATCACGTTACGGGCAACACTCATAGCTTCTGGAAGTTATATTTTACAGGAGTGCGTAACAGTAACCGTTTCAGTAAACTGTTTAACATTCTCAGACGAGACAGAGAAGAGAGATGCATTTGCAATGTTAATGTCCTTATTGAGCTCACGGAAAACGTTAATGAAGCGGCTTGGCAATTTAAAATACAAAAAGTAAAGCAAGATCTAAACGTAGACGGATGGATGGATGGATGGATGGATGGATGGATGGATGGATGGATGGATGGATGGATGGATGGATGGATGGATGGATGGATGGATGGATGGATGGATGGATGGATGGATGGATGGATGGATGGATGGATGGATGGATGGATGGATGGATGGATGGATGGATGGATGGATGGATGGATGGATGGATGGATGGATGGATGGATGGATGGATGGATGGATGGATGGATGGATGGATGGATGGATGGATGGATGGATGGATGGATGGATGGATGGATGGATGGATGGATGGATGGATGGATGGATGGATGGATGGATGGATGGATGGATGGATGGATGGATGGATGGATGGATGGATGGATGGATGGATGGATGGATGGATGGATGGATGGATGGATGGATGGATGGATGGATGGATGGATGGATGGATGGATGGATGGATGGATGGATGGATGGATGGATGGATGGATGGATGGATGGATGGATGGATGGATGGATGGATGGATGGAGGGAGGGAGGGAGGGAGGGAGGGAGGGAGGGAGGGAGGGAGGGAGGGAGGGAGGGAGGGAGGGAGGGAGGGAGGGAGGGAGGGAGGGAGGGATGGATGGATGGATGGATGGATGGATGGATGGATGGATGGATGGATGGATGGATGGATGGATGGATGGATGGATGGATGGATGGATGGATGGATGGATGGATGGATGGATGGATGGATGGATGGATGGATGGATGGATGGATGGATGGATGGATGGATGGATGGATGGATGGATGGATGGATGGATGGATGGATGGATGGATGGATGGATGGATGGATGGATGGATGGATGGATGGATGGATGGATGGATGGATGGATGGATGGATGGATGGATGGATGGATGGATGGATGGATGGATGAAACTTCAGCAGCCTACATGTCACTTTGTTGCATTTTCTCTTTTATTGGCCGTTATAGGAAAATATTCCAAAAATATTATATTGTAACTATGTTTCTATACATGCAGTGCGATCCAAATGTACCTGAACCATTTCAATAGGCCATAAGTTCCATTGGAAAGCTCGTAGAATGCAGAAATTTGTTTTAGTGATCTCAGTGGCTCTGGCAGAATTGACAACACTGACATCTGTCTCATTTTCTTTGATACGACTGTAGACATTGAAGTTTATATGGGTATCCTCAAGGCATTTGTGGAGCAGCTGAATGATATTGGATTGAAGGAAGGTTATTTCCAGCAAGATGGAGCAACGTGCCATGCATCTAATGACACCATGGAACTTGTAATCAGTTACTTTGATAATCGAATAATCTCAAAAAGTCTGTGGGCCCCTAGATCCTCTGACCTTACCTCACCGGATTATTTTCGTGTGGGGGTATCTAAAAAAATAGAGTGTACAAGAACAGGCCACGAATAATTTATGTTCAAGTAATCCATTCGAACCGAAATAAGTAACATTGGCGGGGATACTCTCCGTAAACTTCACGGAATATGCTGAGACGAGTGCAAACAGGTATAGATGCTGATGGAGGACACTTCCAGCTCTTTCTCTGAGATGTAAATAGTGTAATGCAATATAACAATTGTGTATTATATACTCCTAAGGGTACACGTGTGTCTTATTACTGGTTCAAAAGTTATGGCCTATTGAGATGGTTCAGATTTATATGAATCACACTATATAATTGTTGCCCGACTCGATAGCGTAGATGGTGGCATGTCTGCCTCACGTTCAAGAGGTCCCGAGTTCAAATCTCGGTCAGGGTGAGTTATCTGGATAAGGTTATTTCCCGAGTGTTCCCTTATCCGTAAAGACGAATGTTGAGTAATTCTAAGCTCTATGGAACCCGGACTCATTTGAGCATCATTTCACCCATTTCATTCGTCGTCCGATATGACTTGATGTTAGAGGACGTAAAATTACAACAAAAAGAAACAACCATATAATTGTTACAAATTGTAGTCATTCTACCAACTTTTTTAAAACTTTATTAAAATCTACTCAAGCAATCAACCACTCAGGTACCATTCATTTCCGTTTATATCATAATTGATAACTCCAGGTTTTGGTCGAGCACTTTGATGATCAATATCTTCGAGTAATTTAATAATTATAGTGTTAATTATTATGTCAATTGTTATTATGGTGACGTCAGCAGTCGTGCTACGCCTTCAATGTTTAAGCGAATTTAAACAAAATACGTCATCAAAAATTGAATTGGGTAATAAAGGAACAAACTGAAGAGCCTTATGTAGATTTTATAACAAACCAATTACTTTATGTTTATTTATATTTCCTCCATTGAATATTTAGAGAACTAAATACGATTTTATGATTACAGAAAATTTGGAAGAGGCTTTTTGTAATATGTATGAGGCTGGCTCGAGCTTCCCTGATTTTAACTTAAGATTGAAATTTGTCTTAGTGATGTAATAATCCGGCAGAAAGTGAAATGTGGACGTAAGTAATCAAGCTTTTCTGTAAATTTTCTTAAATAAAAAATGGAAAAATAGAGTATCATCGGAGGGAAGGCTGTAGTTTCTTTATAACATGACACGTGACTAAGAAAAGCAGATACACAACCAATTTAAAGAAAATCTTGACGTGTGTTCCAAGAACCATATGATTATCCTACAACGGTATGCAATATTTCTAACCACAGGAAGTCGCAAAAATGGCGTGGAGAAGGTCAGCGCTTATCGAAGTGTGAGTAAACTTAGAAATGTCTGACACTGTCCCGCTAAACCGCCTCACTAGATTTACTCTAACACACGTTTATATTACTACACGCAATACGTGCACGGCATATGCAATCGATATGTATAGCTGCTCAGTTTTTGTAAATTTGTAGTTTCTGTTTGAAAATAACAGTGAAGATGTATTTTGGACAGAATCCTATGTAAGCATTCACTGCGGTATTTTACTTTGAGCTACCCCAGTTTTTGTTTCCCTCAAATGAGTTTCTTATTTCTGGAGGAATATAGTCCTGCATTACGCGAAGAGCAGTTAGCCAGTAGGACACTACTGAGGATCCTGTACAAATCTATAGTTAAACGCATTAACACTTTTATAAAAATGTAGCGAAAAACATTTTTACTATAGATAAAGTAACTTTACGCCAAGTATGATGAAAATAATATATACCAAAGTTGAATATTATTTGTGCTACCAAAGAAGTTGTTAAACCTATTGCTATATTTGTTTTAGAAAATTATAGGTTACTTACATTCTAATAAAAAAGTAGTAAAACCAAAACTCGGACCCGCGGTTTCTTGCGCCAGAAAGCTTCAAACGTGACACAGAAATCAAGTAGTACTATAGGTGGAAAATTCTGCTAAATTAGTTTTAATTTCATGTGAAAAACAAATAAAACATGAACATAAAGGTTAAGTGAACTAAAGAGGCTATTGATTTCTTAAGTAAATATTCTATTTCTCTTAATCTCTTATGTAAAGTGAAAACACACATACTGGCCTCTATGTTGAGGCCCAGGAATCTCCAGAAATGGAAAGCACTGTCCAAGTAAAACAAAACACTCAAATTCTTTTCTTTTAAATACGTTTCATGTAAACTTATATCTGGGCCATAAGTACCTAAACTCCTATATGTCGTTTTAATTTTAATTTTACAAACTGATCTCGTTAATTCAACGTGTGTTACACTACTTTCATCCAAGTAGTAAGTCACTGGATCTGATTCCAAGCAGATTACAGCAAGGAACATTTTGGCAGAAATATATTATCGTCACTTCCAGCAAATTCACCAGAGTTGACGTGAAAAATTCGCATATCAGCAAAAGCCTGCAAGCCAATCTACGATTTGGGAGTCATACACCCTCACAAGCTGCAGCTGTCAGGTCTTTTTACGGCAGAGTGCAGGATGTCTGCAAATCCTTTCTCTAATGTTTTCCTTTAAACATGTGTTTCGTGTAATGTTAAAAGCAGGCTTCATTTAAAATCCTCTGAGCTTTATAATTTTAGCCCAGATTAGCTTTTGGCTCTTTAAAAAACAAAGAGAAAAATGTAACGTGGGAAACCTTGTAGCTTCTTTGTTTGGTAAAATGCTAAAAGAAATACCTGAAAGTGAACTATAAAGTCGAGATTTCAGAAGGTATAGTGAAAAATATTGACTTAAAGGTAATGATCTATGAAAATTTTTATACATTCCAAGTTTCTAATGTAAAGTATTTAAAAGGCACCACGATATAGACTAAAGTTGTCACTATAATAGAAGTGTATGGGTTAAAGATTTCCAGCTCTCTATGAGTATAGAGAACATTTTTCTTTCATCCATAGGTTTTGCGAGAAAGACCTTGAAACAGAGGAATTTGGAAAGAACGTGCATGTTCATTGAGAGAGTTTTGGTCAGATTTGTTCCTGTCTTCGAACACAAGTGAACTCGTGAAATCGGGTGCTTATAGTGTAGGTGGGTTCGAGCGATGTCCGCTTTCAATTCCTTTTGTATACCTAAGGAGTTGGTGCATCATTTCCTGTTCTCAAGTCGGTGTGACAAACCGCAAACACTGGTTTATTTATTTCACGGGCTTATTTGTCATATGCCTTTTAAGTAGAAAGATTTCCCTGGTCATTACATTACACAGTCGAGTTAAACGATAACGTTCCCTTAAAATTAAAGAAGGAAAATGTAACAGAAAAGATAATGCACACAAACGTTGTCATTGAAGTCCACGCTTACACAGTGCAAAAAACTAGCCAATCTAAGGAAACTGCATTGACCTCAAAAGTTTTGTATACTTAATTTATAAAAATATACATGCGCAAATGAAATCAAGAAGTCCATGTGACGACGACACTTAATTTCGGCTATAATTATTAGAAATTAGGAAGATGCGATTATTGCACTTTAAGTTTACATGCAACGGGTACACAAAGTGTTTTTAAATAAGCGAAATCGAGGTATAAGTGTAAATACCATACTGATCCAAAGGAATATAATGTTATACGTCGGTCAAAGTTAAAGTGAAATAAGGAAATAATACAACAGAAATTACGAGGGCTGTTCAATAAAGATTGATCAAAATTTCTTTTGACAACGTACCTTTACTCATCCTCATAATTTTGATAGTCCTTATCAAAATTGTCTCCCCTGAACACGATAACTTGTCCAAGCATTTCTGCCAGTCTTCAAAGACATGCTGGAAATCATTTTCCAGATATCCTTCAAAATCTCCTCCGGAGCTTTCACCACTACTTCTGATGATGGACAATGCCTCCCACGAAGGCGTTTCTTCAAGTAAGGGAACTGAGAAAAGTCACATGGGTCTAAATGCGGACTATAGGGAGGGTGGGGGGATGCACTTCTTGTTGATTTTTGCAAGATATTCAGCAGCAACATTGGTAATATGCGGCCGCGCATTATCGTGCTTCAGCATCTAGACTGCTTCACGAAAATGTCGTCTTTTGCGCCTGATATGGACTTGCAATGTTTTCAGGATATCCCTGTAGTATTGTCCGGTTACTGATGGGTGTGCATGTACTATATGCTGATAAACCATTCCATGAATATCAAAGAATGAAAGCACCATAACTTTCCCAGCTGAAGCAAACACTTTAGCTTTTTTCGGGGTTGATGATGGAGATTTCCACACTGAGTTTTGCTGTATGCTCTCGGGATTAAAATGATGTAACTAAGTTTCATCAGCAATGATTACGTTTGAAAAAAAAACCTGCGGATCTGCCTCTAACATCAACTTTAACTGCATGTAGACCTGCATGCGAATGTCCTTTTGTTCGGGAATCAACAGTCTTGGAAGCCATCGCGCAAAAACACGTCTCATGTGTAATGTTTCTGTCACCAACTTGTAGGTGCCACCCAGTGAAATCATCAGTATTTCAGAAAGTAATCTTAAGGTAATTCGTCGATCCTCTCACACAATGGCAGAAGCAGTCTTATTTTTTCCTTCCGCAAGAGCAGTAACTTGAGCTCCGGGTCCAATTTCCTTTGAAATTGGTTGTCTCTCCTCCTTAAAAATTTAAACCACCTTTGAACTGTGCTGTAGGAAAGAACAGACTCTCCATAGGCCTCCTGAAAGATTACATAGGCCTCAACTGAAAATTTGTTGAGGCGAAAGCAGAATTTCAAAGCCACATATTGTTTCTCGCTGTTTACCTCCATTGCAGTCGTAGGCGATACTGAACATGTCTGAACTTGCTTGGTTCTCACAGGCGGGAAACATGAGTACCAACAATGAAACTAATACGGGGTGTTTATTTCACATTAAGCCAACAGAATATAACAAGGTTTAATTTTAGTTCGAAAAATTATGACCTTAAAAAGTTAAGATCATTCGTTTTTGAACAGCCCTCGTACATTGGCGAGGATTTGCGTCATCAATTTAATTCCAATTCCCCTGGAAACGACCTCAGATTCCACTATTACTTATCTACAATAAGCATATCTTACTTGTTTCTTCTAACCAGGGTCAGTAATCGTTTTTAAACAGCCAAAGGGATGATTATGTGGAGACAACAAGCTGGTCAGTAGGAGATGCTGTGAATGGGATTCGAACATGAGACCGAGACGCGACGAATAAGCCTGCAGGTAAAAATAATGGTGGCGGTGACGGTGGCAATGGCAATGGCAATGGCAATGGCGATGGCGATGGCGATGGCGATGGCAGGCGAACATTTAGCAAAACGGAATTAAGCTAATAAGAAACTTAATAACTAAAGAAGATTTGTTATACACAGGTGAATGAGTGTGTGGCAAAATTTGAGCTATTTATCCCTTAAACGATGGCTCACACAAGGATACACGTTATGATTAAGGGGTTTCTGCCATCACAAAATAAAGAAAAGCACTTTAGGATACCATTTACAATGACACGTTTCCATGCACATCAACTGAATCTCATTTGTGTACACATAATTTTAACCAGCTTGGAAGTAAATCACTCCGCAACTGGTCGATCTGGGAGGACTTTGGAAGGACTTTGGATCCTGTGGTGGCAGATTCTAATCCGCAGAAGACCAATAAATTGCTTGTGTTATTAAATGTAAAATGCCCATGCCAACAGATTTTCTGGAATGTAAAAGAATTCCTGCGGAGCGAAATTCCGGTTCACCGACGTCATTAATATGTTCCTAATAATTGGCACGAGAAAAATATTTTATTTTATTTGCTCCCCTTTTCGGCACACCTAGGCCTGAATTTCGTTCATAGGCTAACAATTTTAGTGTCAGGTTTGAGTTCAAATCAATAAGAGATTTTCAAACACTGCTGATAACTTGAACAACCAGTTAAACAAGTTTCTCATCCAGCCACCTCAGTCCCTAGTCTTCTTGAAGATTGTGCAGCAGAATACCACCAGTACTCCATTTACACGGATGGTTCTCAGATAGCTGAAGTGCCCTATAAATATGCTAAAGTAGGATGTGCGTTTGTAGTATTCTCTCGCTCCATAGAACGCCATTCTTCTATGTTCAAACTTGCTAAGAAGTGTTCAGTCTTTCAAGCTGAATTATTAGCAATTCGTGAAGCAGTGAAATGGTGCAACAACTTACAATATACCGCTGGCCTTTACAGTGACTCACAGGCAGCAATTGCAGCTGTGCTATTGCAGCTGAAATAAGAAATCAATTATTATGTATTTTTCATCTGTGTATTAAATGGGTCAGAGGGCACGTGGGCCGGAAATGAACGTGCAGATGAGCTTGCAAAGAGAGCTGCGACTTCAGATCTTCCAGAAATTTACACTCTATGCCCTATTTCTTATGTGAGGCAAACATTAAAGGAGATTATCATCAACGACTGGAATGCATACTGGTTAAAAAGTGATTGTGGTGCTTTGACTAAGGATTTATATTTCTCAACGGTTTCTGACAGACATAAATGTAAATTCGTTAATCCTATGTTCCCACTCAAATGTTAAGTGTACATGGAACATTTTCAGCTTACTTATTTCGATTCAAAATCAAATCCAAATTTGATTGAATTTTTGGAAATCAGCTTCAAGATGTCCCTCACTTTTTATTTGATTTACCATTTTTTTCTGTTCTGAAACATACGAACTTGAATTATTGCTTCAATCCTTACACTTTTTTAAAACCACTTACACATATTTTGATGAATTACAAAACCTATCCATATTTCATGGCTTTTTAAAAATATATTTCTTAAGCTAAAGGACTCATCTTGATGTTTACTGCTTGCCAGCTTGATATTGAGGTTCTTTTGTGTAAATTTTATTATATTCATAAATTTTTAAACTGCATTCCTAATATATCTTTGGGTAAAATAGGAATAAAAAAATTGGATAGTAAATAAATAAACACTGCTGATATGAAACACAAGCTAACGAGATACCGCGAACATCAATTAAAATAATTAAAGAATTAAAAGAAACCAAAAAAATCGGCACGCTTCCAATAAGTTTACTTAAAAGGAATACAATGTATACCTAAGGAGACCTCAAGAGTCAGTTGAGCGATATAGATCATAATCTATCTTTCAGGAACTCCATTAAGAACATCGTGGCCGGCAAGCATTCATCTTGCAACTATGACTACCGACACTCTAAATAGAACACTAAATAATTATTTAACTACTCTTTGTACATCCGTGAATGTGTGTGGCCGCAGAGAGTGGGTGGTCACGCGCTAACAAGCTTCCAACTGTAAAATCGATTTGCGCTAAGCATGGCGTGCTTGTGATGCCTAATTGTATATAACTCATCTTTGATTAACATTTTTTATACCAGATTAACTCTTATTAAACATAAGCATTTATACCGCTACGTTATAAAGATGCTGACAAAACTATCTTATGTTCTTATTTATAATATTTATATGTAATATATACTATAGATTGCATTGTTAAGATATAGTACAGCATTTATATGACGTGTGAAGCAAAATACAGACAGAGAAAATCAGTAACATAATGAAATATTCAGAAGAAACTCCATCTTGCTCTAGCTAAACGAATTACAATACTCTTTATCTCTCTCTCCCTCTCTCTCTCTCTTGTAATTTACGTCCTCCAACGTTAAGTCATATCGGACGATGAATGGAATGGGTGAAATTATGCTCAAATGAGCCCAGGGTCCATAGAGCTTAGAGTTACCCGACATTGCCTTTGAGGATAAGGGAAAACCCCGGAAAAAACCTTATCCAGGTAACTCACCCTGACCGAGATTCGAACTCGGGACCTCTTGAACGTGAGACAGACGTGCTATCACCACGCTACCGAGGCGGGCACTCTTTCTGTTGTTACTATATACTAGGTATATATGGCATCGAAATATTCTATTCGGAGTTTTCACCAGAAGTACAAATTTTATGGAAAAATGCATGAAAGACAATTATGTTTCTAAAACTCATTTTTACTTGTGATTCGGATGCATGCCACACTTGATATTTAACTTCACAATCCTCCAAATATACTACACGAACATTTAAAATACTCTATATTTGACAACCATTAAAGTGAAAATATGTTGAAGCGGTCCATTTAAAAAAAAAAAAAAAATGTCAATTCTTAAGTCAGTTTGGTGTTTTGAGGTGTACCAATATTAGCATATATATCATATGCCAGATAGACAGTCAAGATGAAAATTTCAATGCCATGGCCGGAATTTGAACGGCGAGGCAAGGAGTACTGTGGTTCAAATACCGGCCATGGCATCGTGTTTTTCATGTTGATTCTATCAAAAATCTTAGCCTATATACGGCTAGTATAAATAAATGGTTAGTTTCCATCAATTAACTTTGATCATATGCCAGATGTTTACATATCAAATAAGTTATGTTTATTGAATTCTTCGGGAACATTGTCGGAGGAAATGGCCAAAGCCTCCTTAATTCTCCGCTCCCAGTAGCAGTTGCATTTTGCCAAGATGGTCATCTCCAGAAAGTTGGCTCTATGGTCGTTATCAAAACAATGCTCTGCCCGCCCAGACATCTCAGATTGAATTAAAAGAATGTTCCGTTAATGTTCGATTATTCTGGTAGCCATGGTCCTTCCGGTTTGTCCTATATATATATATATATATATATATATATATATATATATATATATATATATATATATAGTGTCCCACATTCACAGGGAATGTATCCGGTTTGTCCTATATATATTCCCTGTGAATTGGGGACAATATAGCACAAACCATCGCTACCAACATAAACGTACATGAAGGGAGCATTTGTTTAATGCAACCTGAGAAGTCTGGGCTGGCAGAGCATTGTTTTGATAACGACTATAGAACCAATTTTCCGGAGACGACCATCTTGGCAAAATTCAACGGCTACTGGGAGCGGAGAATTAAGGAGGCTTTAGCCATTTCCTCCGAGAGAAACATGCTTAATCGTGATGCTGGATTTCAGTTTAGCTCCTCTTGGAAACCAGCCTTAAAAATGGAAATCCGTCCACTTATGAAGCACAGATCAATACAGCTTGATAATCAAGTTAAGTAGTTACGTTTCTTTGACCCAATTAATTTTCTATACTCACGCCATCTCCTGGCCTGGTATTTAATTTACTGAAAACAGTCTTTTGTTCAGTAATGTGAATTTTGATAGTATTTTGTCTTTGTTTATATTTGTGTCATAGACAGTGATTCATTTATGGTTATAACATTTAATAAATATACTGATGGTGGGAGAGATGCACACTCCCAAAACGGCGATTTCTAATCGTCTTTTCACCAGGCTTGCTTCCCGAGAACAACCTGAGCAAATTTTCAAATGTTTATACGACAACCTTGTATTTGAAATTTTGTTGGAAACAAGCCTAGGCGCTTCTCTTTATTCTAAAGCAAGTTTGTTTAATCTTGATAACAGGTCTTCCTTAAGAGTAGCAAGAGCTTTATCTTTGTGTAACTGTCGATGGGGGATTTACACCTCAAGTTTGCAAGTTGGTACTTAGAGTAGAACTCCTGTTTTGGTGTAGAGCAATTCTGGATCACAGTAATGAGTGAGGAAGAACATGATATGCAGTTTAGGGTGAAATGGATGAAAGAAAAGGTATTGATGAAGCAAATGATGAAATGATTCTTGGAGGAAACCGGAGAAATTCTTGTCCCTTGGTATCAGTCTCGAGCTCCTTGGTTATATCGGTCTTGGACCAATTCATATTTAGATGTTACATATATGCTATATATTACAATTAAATACAGTTCTATTACATTCTGTCATTCATTCAGAGACATAACAACTCATGCCAGACCGCGTGGGTTCAATAAGATATGTTTGCCTGGACATACTTTTAGATAACACTGGGCAACAATGAAAATGTTTCGGGCTTAGAAATAGCGAATTTACATGTATTTCCATTTCCTAAATTCAAAAGTCACCATAAAAATGAAAGATTAGCTCTTGTTTTGAGGATAAAGTGATTCATCTTTTAGAGTGAACATTTTAAATTTGGGGAATTTTTTTTTGGGGGGGGGGGGAGTTGACCCACTTGTCAAATAACATTATAGAGAAATTTAGGAAATTAAGTGATGCAAAGATAAGGAAAGTATTTTTTCAGAACACAAATAAGAGAACCTGTACAGGATCCGGCCTTTGACAATGTTTTGGATGGGAAAGAAAAGGAAGCTTGGGAGGCCTTCAAGGGTGTTGTTCTTGGAACTTTAGGCAACAAAACAGATGACAACTACAAGCATTTGGTGACAGTGCACCTGCAAAAATACTGTAATCTTAGATGCAATGTCCCTTAAGATTAATTTTCTTCACTCCCACCTAGACTTTTTCCCTCCTAGTTATGGAGCTGTTAGTGATGAACATGGGGAGAGATTCCATCAGGACATTTCTGTTACGGAACAAAGATATCATGGCGGTGGAATGAAGTAATGCTTGCGGATTACTGTTGGTCTTTGTATAGGGATTCTGCGGAACTGCATCATAAAAGGCAAGCTAAACGACGAGGAAGTCAATAGGCCACCACATTATTCCCTTCAGACACGACTATGTGCAAATTATTTTTCCAGCAACTTAGAACTCTTAGCATGTAATTACCAGTTAAAAAATCAAATGCACTTTCATTGTTGTTAGCATGTAATTAAAATGTATCCTTTTCTCTCAATCCGTTAATATGTAATACCTCCACTTTGTGTATATCACAGAAACTAGAGTTAATAAATTTTTATCATTGTCATGTTTGCTTTTCTCAAGCCAAAATTAGTAGGAATTGCCTCAAGAAATGCTAGAAACATTCAAAAATTATTTTTGCTGTCCAGTGTAATTTGTAAAATTATAAGAATAATTTTAAAATAAATAAAACGTTTGAGAATCGTATAGATTTACCAAACAGCCTGTCGCACAACATAATGGTGCAACCCATGTAGACAGGCTTGCAAAGTGCGAATCATACACCGAGGATATTTTGGTATTTTAGACGTGACGAGAGATTAAGTGGGGGTTTTAATTAAGTGTGCTAACAAATCGTCATTTTGATATGACAAACTGTAACTGACAGAAATGACGAAATTGAGTTAATATATGCTTTGTTAATACCATCCAACATAAATTGTCATTGATGCTACCTGCTGCTTCATGTGGGAGATTGAAAAGTGACAAGTACTTTTCCCAGAAAACAGCATAATCTGGAGTGACATGTCTATCTGAGCAATTAATTTCCATGGTATGTCAGAGCTCATTTTGTAATATTAACTCCTTTGAAGTGAATTATAGCTGCACTCCTTTGTCATTACTTAGCTGTCAATTGTTTCTACATACCTGTTTAGGGTACATAGATGACAACTATTTTGTTGTTGCATTTATACATCACTTTTAACAGCAAAGGTCATATCGGAGGCCATTCTTTTTGAACATATCGAAGTTGTTAAATTGTATACATTGGATTTTAGTCACTAGATCACGCACGCATTCCTATTTCATGCATAGTTCAACACTCTGGGGAAGAGGGAAATCATCTTATTTGGAGAAAAATTCCCCACCACCAGCCGGGAATCTAGCCCCGGACTCCTCGCAGGGGATGCAGGTGCTCTACCGAGGTCAGCTGATGGAAACTTAGTCCTAAAGAAAAACAAGAAATAGGCAGAGGAGTTTCGCATATAAGAGCAAAATATGCTCAAGTAGTTCTCGGGAAGCAAGCCAGGTGAAAAGACGATTAGAAATCGATATTTCGGGAGTGTGCATCTCTACCATCATCAGAATATTTATTAAATTTTATAACCAAAATTGAATCACTGGATATAACACAAATATAAATGAAGACAAAACACTAACAAAATTTGTATTACTGAACAAAAGACTGTTTTCAGTCAATTAAATGCCATGTCAGGAAATGGCGGGAATATAGAAAATTAAGTGGGTCATAAAAGCGTAACTACTTAACTTGAATATGAAACTGTATCGATCTGTGCTTCCTAAGTCGATTGATTTCGATTTAAAGGCCGGTTTCCAAGGGGAGCTGAACTGAAATCCAGCCTCACCATTAAGCATGCTGCTCTCGGAGGAAATGGCCAAAGCCTCCTTAATTCTCCGCTCCCAGTAACTGTTGCATTTTGCCAAGATGGTTGTCTCCCGAAAATTGGCTCTATGGTCGTTATCAAAACAATGCTCTGTCAGCCCAGACTTCTCAGGTTGCATTAAACGAATGCTCCGTGCATGTTTGTTTATTCTGGTAGCGATGGTCCTTCCGGTTTGTCCTATGTACGGGACACCGTAGCGCGTTTGCCACACTTTCAAGAGGTCCCGAGTTCGAATCTCGTTCAGGGTGATTTGCTTGGATAAAGTGTTTATGGGGTTTTCCCTTATCCTGAAAGACAAATGTCAGTTAACTCCAAGAACTATGGAACCTTCTCTCATTTGAATATCATTTCACCTATTACATTCATCGTTCGATATGACCTAATGTTGAAGGACGTAAGTAATAATATTAATAACAGTAATAGTATTACTATAAGTATTATTATTATTACTATTATGATAATAATAATTATGAGTATTATTACGAGTAGTATTATGAGTATTATCATCATTATGAGTAGCATCATCAGCATCACCATCACCATCGCCATCGCCACCACCACCGTCGTCATCATCATCATCATCATCATCATCATCATCATCATCATCATCATCATCATCATCTTCATTATTATGCATAAAAGGACAGGAGTTATGTCAAATATCGACTATACTTTCCGCAAAAAGAAGAGTCATTGTTTTTATATGTTCTGATTATGCAAAGAAGACAAAATTTAATTGTATTGAAATAACAACAGCTCTTAACAGATTTGCCTACCACTTCAACTTTATTAGCCTATTTCTGTTGTAGCTACAAGAGAATATGTAATAAGACAAATGTGAATCTCGGTCCTCATGAATTTAATCTCCTTATTAAAGCCTTTCAACGCAAATCATCGGATGATGTATGCAATTGGAGAAGTGATCCCCAAATGAGCTCAAGATCCATAGAGCTTAGAGATGGACGATATTTATATTTCAGGATAAGGAAACACCCTAGAAAAAGCTTTAGCCACATAAATCACCCCAGACCGACATTTGAGCTCGGGACCTCTTGAATATGAGGCAGAGCATTGCCACCAAACTAAAGAACCGGGAAAACTCATGCAAGCGCATTACATGAGATTACATGAGATTTTCCTTTCAAATGTGAGCGAAATGTGTATGAGTTAACAGTATTAAATTTCCCCAAAATCTACAGGTCCTCAAAACTGTACTTAGGAACGTTGTATGTTTATGGTTCATACCGGGAGTTTCCGAAGCAACAACTGGTGTTTTTAAGGTCTCAAATGTAAACTCGGGGAACACTGCTTGCTTTGACATAGGTCCTTGTGTATATATGTACCTAATTCACGTAGCAGTGCAAAGCTCTCGCTCTTCATTCCACAAAATACACACACAAATGCGCGGGTCTGTATTATCCACAACGGCAGAGTGCTAGGGGATGAGGTTTACTAGTCTCGCTGCTAATCCATCATGTGCAGATCAATATGTATATAATGGTATCACGTGAAGAGCAGAGGGGCAAAAAAAAGTTGCGTAACAAAAATGTCAGTACGTAATACGCACGCTGTTTTTACATTCGCTTCCCACCTCTCGGAGCATATGTTTCACATAATCTCTTGTGGAACATATGCACGGATTTTACAAATGGAACTCACAACGCCAGAACAAGTGTGCGTAAAGTGTAACTTGATGTACGCCTTCAACCCTCGTTAGGTGTTCTTTTTTAATACCACGGATATGATGAACCCAGGTTCGTGATGCGGTGCCTGATGTCTGCATTGCTTTGGTTAGAAGCGAAGAAGCGTAGGCAACAACGCTTAGATGAATTCATGAAGATGAAAAACATGTTCAGAACTAGATGACGATTCACAAAATCAGGGTTCATTAAAAGTCAAATTTCAAAATACTTTTGTGACTAAAACTAAATTAAATTATAACTTATGAACACCTGCAGATGGAGAGCTAACATTTATTAGGTATTTTCCATTACATGAGCCTTATTCATTAGAGCGTTTGATTATCGCTACAGCTTGCTGTAAAACTTAAATTCTAGCAGTTCATAATAATGCAAGAATGATATTAAATTGAAACCATTACACTGAGCAACAAAAAATTGTTTCGGGCTTAAAAATAGCGGATTTACATATAATTCCATCTGCTGAATTCAACATCACCATAAAAATGATAGATTAGCTCTTGTTTTGAAGATAAGGTGACATTTCGTTTTTTAGAGCGAAGATTTTACATTTGGGGAAATTTCTCTTGGCAGTTGGCACACCAGTCAAATAACCAAACACAAACGCTCTTCAGCTCATGCAAAAGTTAAGGTAGGCATTTTTGTCCGACCACAAATAAGAGAACTTGTAAAGGATCCTGCATTTCACCAAATTTTGGAGGGGAAAGGAAAGATAGCTTGGGATTCCTTCAAGGGTGATGTTCATGGAATTTTAGGCAACAAAACAGATGACAACCACAATCATTTGGTGACAGTGTTCCTGCAAAACCGTAATCATGGATGCAGCATGTCCCTTAAAATCCATTTTCTCCACTCCCACCTAGACTTTTTCCCTCCTAGCTGTGGAGCTGTTAGTGATGAACATGGGGAGAGATTCCATCAGGACATTTCTGTTATGAAACAAATATATCAGGGTCGTTGGAATGAAGTAATGCTTGCGGATTACTGTTGGTCTTTGTATAGGGATTCCGCGGAACTACATCACAAGAGGCAAGCTAAAAGACGACGAAGTAAATAGGTCACTACATGATTCTCTTCAGACACGACTATCTGCGAAGTATTTTTTCAGCAATTTAGAACACTTAGCATGTAATTACCGGTTAAAAAATCAAATGCACTTTCATTGTTGTTAGCATGTATGTAATTAAAAGGTATCCTTTTCTCTCAATCCGTTAATATGTAATACTTCCACCTTGTGTATATCATAGAAACTAGAGCTAATCAAATCTTTTAATTGTCATATTTATTTTTCTTAACCCAAAATTAGCAATTGCCCTTTGAAGTGCTCGAAACATTAAAAAATTATTTTTGTGGCCCAGTGTTATTGGGCAAAGTTAGGGACAATATGTTGCATTAGTGGTTAAACTTATAGAACACAATCCAAACTGTCTTTACAGAGTTCTTTATGAAAGAGTTTGAAAAGGTTTATCTTCCAGGTCTAAGTGCGTGTTTCGGAGTTTTAACTTACAGTTTATCCGTATAGCATTTAGTCTTAGGCTGCACTTGCCAATAACATTCCTTTCTTAATTAAAACACTACAAAGACACTCTCATTAATTAAAACTCCCGAACATCATACAAATAATAAAATACTGAGAAAATTCTACGTAAATCATTAATAATCAACCACCAATATCATAATGCATTGATGATTTGTTGTTAATGTAACTAAGTGTTATTCGTTGGATGCATTTGGGCTATTACTCGCTATTTATAGAGGAAATATCTTTGGAAAGAAGTAATAGCGATTTAATCAGCGTTTGTTTTCTCCAAACCAATACACACAGCCGTTAAGGAATTTCAAAACCAGAGAATGACCAAAGCACATTATTCCATGTCTTATGGCAGAGAGAAGATTAAGAAATTTACCAAGCCTCTGTTCCTTTGTTGTTGTTTTGTTAATTTACCTCCTCCAATGTTATGTTACATAGGACGATGAATGAAATGAGTGAAATGATGCTCAAATGAGCCGAGGTTCCTTTAGTTACCCTACATTCATCTCTCAGGATAAATGAAAACCCTGGAAAAACCTTATCCAAAAAACTCACCCTGACCGAGATTCAAACTTGGTACCTCTTGAACGCAAGGCAGACACGCTACTATCTACGCTACCGAGGTGGGCGATTCTTTTGTTATTTTGAAAAGGTAAATAATTTTTGTCGCTAACAATGGTCGAGGTACTATGGTTGTGTTGATAAAGATATAGGTAGATGGTCCTAGAAGCTTTGCTAGGCATAAATAATTGTATGAATTGGAGTAAAACTTCAAATTCTAAGCTGGACAACGATTTTGCTTTCTGTGAAAGGATATCTCTTCAAAATTTGCTCAGTATTGATGGAACGGTATATAAGCCTATAAGGAACATCACACATATACCAAGTAGGTCACCTGCCCCTATTTATTTTTGAACTTATACAACGTGCTAAGCGACATGTGACTTACGCCATACTTGAATGTCTTCTAATGGATTATTTGTGGCACAGTTTATAGAGGAGGGACAGATAACTCAGTGCATAAGTGTTGTATGGGACATAACGCAATAATTATGTGCGTCGATTCCAAAAACGTCATACCAGATGAGAAGGCTGTAGTAATAATATTAGAGAGATAACAAACTTTTATTCATTAGCGTACATTCACACACACTTCTAAACACGCCCCTGAAGGAACAACCTATCACATGCTTCAGTTGACAATAACATTGGAATACAAAATGGCAGATCTACACAATGGGTTCAATTGAATTTAAATCTTCAGCCAACACGTGTTTTCATTGTACAGGCATGTCAAAAATGCTAAGAATAAGGTAAATAGTTTACGCTTCTGTCACAAGTTACGGCAGTCTTTAGCTCATACAGAAATTGTAATGACGGATGCCTTTATTTGTGTTAAAACTACCAAAACGAGCTCTAAACGCAGTTGAAGCTTTACAATGCGTGTAAAGATTTGAGGTGGGTCTTAGGTCCGAGGTTATTTAATTCGTGTAGGAAACCCCCTTAGAAAGGTAGCGTTGTTTAAATGGTATCATACAGGTGACTTCACCAGCCGGTCTACCCGTTCAACTTGGGTTCAAATCCTTCGTGATTAGCTCAAAATTTTGATTACCCTTTGCTTTATCTCTTATAAGTATAATACAAAAACACTTTTATGACATTATAGGCCTTTACAAAATATAATAGCCATGTTTTCCACTGAGAGATAGTTATAAATGTGTAGTTCCTAGTAATTATTTTATTATGATAGGTATTGTGCTTGACCCATTCAATCAAGTTTCAAACATTTCACAAATACATAGTGAAACATAAGATATAAGCATGACACAAAGCAATTAGATTTAATATCGTCGACATAGTGCTAAAAATGAAAGGCAACATAGTTTACAACACATATATGGTACAGATTATAAGGGTTACAAAGTTAAACATGATTCCTAATAAAAGATAAAGATAGTCCGTGGTTATCCTTTAAAGGTGAAGGGTCTCAACTACCTGACGTTAGGGTGAGCTCAGCCCAACTTACATGGCGAGCAAATCCTTATAGGTCCCTAATTATCGGATTGTAATACTTGTCTCTTTTGCTCACAAGTGAAACAGTAGCAAAAATAAACAAATGAGTAAATAAAATACACATATAAAGATTGGGGAAAAGGAAAAGAAACTGTGTGACGTCGTTTCGAACTTAACCTTCGTATGACATTCCAGCAAGCTAACCCACTGAGCCAGCTGCCACGTACTGTCTGCTACCCTTCAGGAAAGCATTCGTTTATCACCTTGCTAGTATTATATGCATGAAAACCCGTTTCTTCAAGCTTTTCGCAAACTCTTGGTGCTCATTCAGTGCTGTAATCATTAATGCTGGGTGCGTAAAGTACCGAATAGAAGAGCAGAGCTACAATAACGGCCTTTATGCTAAGAGTCAATTCTCTCACATTAGACTATAAACTGCACGTTGCATACATCAGAAAAAATTAGGGGCAGAAGACTCATCTGGTATTTAGGCATATCAACTTTCATATACAAAGATCGAAATTCATAATGTGTAAGAAGATATTTGCATAAGACAATTATTTATGAAATTAGTTGCAAGTGCGTTATTACAGTTACTTAATAAAATTACTGTAAACAGTAACATATTTTGAAGATACAGAAGAGATTCCAAAATTGCTCTTCTCCACGACATAACCTTATCCTTCCCTTCCCATCCAAGAGAAAGGGTAGGGTTAAATATCCCTCTTCTTGCTCTTGAGATGATCCCGCTCTCTTGAAGTTTCAATCGCAGGAAAAGCAGCACTTCAAGTACCTCTCATAGGCCAGACTTCAGCATTTAATAATTACTTCATTTTGTAACTTCTCTATCGCCCACTCAAGTGAAGTTTCTACAGGAAACGATGGGCAGATTCACATGAGCCGCACGGAATTGGGGTAGAGTTTTAAGGTTTCTGGAGAACCTTGTGCCTTGATTCTTACGCCTGAACGTTACATGCACTCATATGGAACACTCAGAATGCAGCATCTCATCAAAGAATGTTCATGTTAAATATGCAATTTACATGATTATTAAAGGCCTTAAAGATACACTAAATTCGCAAAGTCTTGAATTTATGTGATGACACCATTTCCTCTCTTTTTTTCTTGTTTTCACTGTACTTATGAAATTCTATAGCTACATTTTGAGCGACATTAAAAAGGAAGAGGTTTGAATTTATAAAACATTTCTGTTTAAGTAATGTGCAACATATTTTCTTATGTTGTATTGACTTTTCTTTGTCTAAGAAAATGGATTCCATTAAAATTTGAAATTAAAGTGATAGAAGAAATGCACAACAAATAAAAAGCTTTTACCTTCCTTCTTTTTCTAACCACAATTAAGTCCAGTGTGAAAACATGTTAACTCTAGTTCAAAGTGACTGTGTAAAAGAATTTCTTAAATTAAATTAACTAAATAATTCATGAAATTGAGAAAATGCAATGTCGTAATGCAGTATTGTTCAACAGACCAAGGCAAAATTTCGTCAAAATACTTGCAATTTTTGTTAATAACGCACTAAAATATGAAATTCTTTATATTATCTTGCACTGAGTCCAAAAATGTTCTTACGTCATAACAACACGTGTGCTTCTTGCACTAGGGGATCACTTAATTTCCCGGGATGAAGCCTTTATGTGGTCTTCTCTATGATGACCCTCTCTTTTGTATAAATGAGTAACAAAATATAACAATATGCTCATAAAGTTATACAAAATGATTAGTTTCGTTAAGTTCCGGAAGGTATCTTATATCTATGCTATTCGATTTTCGAAAATTAAACTGCTTTGAAATAGCTTTTAATTTGTATTTATGACAGATTTTTAAATATGGTTGGTTCCCAACGCTCCCTAAATTGCAAAGTTGGCCTACGGGGTAACCCCTCTCCACTACGTGATGACCGGGCCCATTTTAAAGGTGGAGGCACCCAGAGGGCGGGTCCATTACCTCCAATGATAGGGTGAGGGTGAAGTTGACGGTGAGGTGAGAGGACCTACTGATTATACCATGGACTCCGAACTACGTTGAGAATAGGGCACATCACATGTGCTAGATAGAGGTGAAAGCGTGGATAGGGCCAACTCAAAATCGCCAACCCCAGAGCCAGGAATCAAACTCGGGACCCTTTGCACGGGAGCCACGAACGAAACCACTGCGCTACTCCGGCGCCCCTAGTTTTAAATATCTTATGGGCCATTTGCTTCCTCCGGTGCTTACTTGTAGTGAAGAAAGTCTTGCACTCGGCCCAAAAGATCAACATCCACGCTTTGAATATCTGATATTAATAAATACCTAAAACACATTTCAGGAAAAAGGCAACGCTTGTACTCTGTCATTCTATGGACCCCGAAGGGGAGGGGTCCGTCCATTTCAGCTGCCGTGGTGCGGGCGCTGTGGATGCCTAGCACTCGTGATACCTCTGACGTTACTAGATAGGGAGTTGTTCGGATTGGGTTGGACTCGAGGGGGCAGTGGTTCCCGATACCCGTGGGAGATCGGGTACGTCTCCGGACGGGGTTGAGGGAAGTCATTAACATTCCCGCCTACTAGCCAGTATAGCTAGTAGAAGGTGTGCTAGATCCCAGGCGGCCCCATCGAGATCATATCGGTAGCTTTCCTACTTTGGTGTTGGCGCTTATAAGTGCCGTATCCACTTCCATCCCGTCTTGAGTCCACAGGACCAGATTGGGGAGGGCCCTTGTTGGTCTCTATGTCGTGCCCTGTGGATAGCCCCACGGAGGCGGCGGGCGCCCTTTCGGGACAGCTCAGTAACTTCCTGGTCGAAGGAGGCCCGGATCCTTTGTCCTACGGGTCTATCACTTATAAGAGTAGATCCTCTGGCATGAATTGAATTGAATTGTCATTCTATGGACAGCGTATCTGCGATTGAATATACAAGATTGTGAAGAAATTCTCCAAACTTAACACTGTTTTATGAATAATTTTTATTACTTCCATTTTATTACAAGATTACTTAACCATGACCTTCCTTTATATAATACGCACATTTACACACACAACACAGAACTGTTCTTGTATTACTGTTTAAAATGGTTTTCACAGAATTCTATGTATTCACGACCGGTGAAACCTCGATTTATAAATTTTGTGTGGAATGCAGTTTCTCTAACAGAATAAGCAACGCCTACAAAGTTCATAGGTACTGTTCATTTCAGAATTTTTAATGTCCTCTCGTTGGTTCTATGTAGTTTATTACGCATGCAAAATTAATTATTCTCAAACTCTTTCATTAATGTCCATCAGTGAACAACAATGGAGTATGTTTGTATCTGCGAGCAACAATGAGGAATAGACACGTGTATCTCAATAGCCAGAAGCATCATCGCATTGTAGCAGAAATGCACATGAAAGAAACGGTGTGCGATACCCTTAAGAATGGGCACGTGCTATTCACAGGCGTGGCGATATTATGTGCTGAAGAACATGTGCAGTTCCCATATGCTTTATCTCTCTTAACGCATGATGTGGGGCGGTTTAGTCGCTTTCTGATATGTAAGGGGGCTCATCATAGCAGAAGCAGGGGTTTCAAGTGCTGGGGCTAACACTCTGATGAACCTTTTCTTCGCCAGCAGCAGCTGTAGCAAAGATAGGGTTAAATATCAAAGTTGGATGTTTGTCTCTCAGCAGTGTGCCATATATACATCCCATGGTAAAATGAGAATGTTTATGATACTGGGACATTTGGATACCTTTAATGCCCTGCGTTAAAACCCTCTCAAGGCATGGACAGATTCAAGGCTGTTGCAATAAGAAGGTGAAGTTTTCTTAATTTGAATACAACTCCTCATTTTCAAGTTACTGTCGAAGGTATAATAGTATTTATTTCATAAATTGCTTCATAAATGTCATGTTGTTCTGTCCCTAAACTAAAAGTAAACCTCACGTCGCAACAACTTTAAATGTAATAAATGCATTAGAATAAAGATAATTTGTAAAATAAAAAGTCACATGCATAACATTTATATTGTTTGCTGTACCCATTTTTAAGAACTATTCTTAAAAAGCTTATTCTTTTATCTGTTGGAGATAAACATTTGCAGAAATAGTATTATATATCACCTTGTAGATGTAATGGAAATGAAGACTTCATTAGGTAAAACGATCCGTTAATCTTTTAAGATTGAGTCGCTATGTAAGGGATTTGAAATTCCATTGCCTATGCATGGCTAAGAGTTCAAAAGATGGCTGACGCCTTTCTATTAGCGAAGAGTATGAATATTGGAAATTCAAATAATAAGGAATACCTTGAAATGGTTCAGTCATGTAACACCAACAAGGATTTTCTCCATGTCTTTTAAAATCAAGTCGCTTAATCCTAACCGCATAGGGTTACTCAATATTCCAAAGCAAAATCCTTATATAATTACATTTTCGTTTTGGAAGACTTTCGATAAACACACTGAAAACTGTTACTTGTAAAAGTTTTAATTACTTTGGTCTAAAAGCTGACCACAAATCATTTTGATTAGACTTCCACCTGCATATTCTACTGGGAGTATTCTGTGAAGTTCTCCTTCTGGTGGATGATTTTTGTGTAACTAATAACATTTAATACATAGACAAATTGATTCTATACAAAATGGTGTTAAGTATTTCAAAGTGGGCTGCGTTATTCCTTACATCGTTCAGATGTTACACTTTGTACAAATTTTAAATTGTTATTCTATTCTTTTTGTTTCAACGTCATGCAACGGGAATAGATTTTCAAATGGAATTCCAAATTCAATGGAATTTCCGTTACATAGCGACGCGATTTTCAACGTACCATCGCTTCAACTTACTGCATTCCTCATAAAAGACGTGCAAATATCCAAACTTTATCGGTTAAAAAGTACGTACACACAGGATAAGTTTTTCAAAAAGTTAAGTAGAGAAAATCATTTGAATGAAGCGTATCAGATTTTTTAAATACACTAGCACACTTTAGACGCATAACTTTCACATCTCAGATTATATAGTGCGATCCATATAAACCTGAACCACTTCAACAGGCAGAGATTACATTACACTATTTACGTCTCAGAGAAAATGTTGGAAGTGTCCTCCATTAATATCTAATATGTACATGTTTGCACTCGTCACACTGTATTCTCTGAAGTTTTACGGAGAGTATCCTCGCCAATATTACTTATTTCGGTTCCAATGGATTTCTTAAGAATATCAACTTTAGATACCCCCACAAGAAAATTATCTGGTGGTGTTAGGTCAGGCGATATGGTGGGCCACAGTACTTTTGAGACTATTCGTTATCAAAGAAACTGGTTACAAGTTCCATGTGTTATTAGATGTATGACACGTTGCTCCATCTTGCTGGAAATAACCTTCTCTCAATTCGATATCATCCAGCTGCTCCAAAACTCTCTTAAAGATACCCATATCAACTTTGATGTCTAAGTATACATGGAGGACACGTTCAACATTTTTCTGAGATGTAAATATTTTATTGTAATCTTCCAATTGTGTGTTATATTCTCCCAAAGTTGAACGAGTGTCCTATTGTTGGTTCAAATGTTATGGCCTGTTGAAATGGTTCAGGTTTATATGGATCACACTGTATAAGTAATTCCAAATCAAAATACTTCCATGTAAATATTCATTTAGTTAATAGTACAGGTCCATAATAGAAATTTCAGATGTTCATTGAAAAAAAAATGCGTTCATTATACTTGATTTTCTTCATATCCGTTTCTTTATGGTAACAGAATTAGCATTAGTGCTCGACAATATACTTTTTAAAAGTCTGAAAAGTAAATCTCTGTGGCTTTCTCATGGGAGGTGCGCTTTTGGTCACATGATATGGTGAAAGCAAACACATGGGAAATTTATTTATTTTATTGCTCTCAGGTACAGTGTATCACAGCGTACATAGTAATTTTATTAGTTTATATTATTAAAATTATAATAAATACTTTAATAATCGTTATACAAGAAAAAATATAACGATGTCTAAAATCTTACTTAACTGCTATACAAGGTATTTAAGCAAATGTTATTTTTAAGCCAACGTACTTGAAATGTTCATTAAGAAACTCGCAATATACGACAGAAGAAACTTAAGTTTTTATGGTGGCGTTATCATGCCTGAAACCTTTGTTTCATCCCTACAAAACATAGCACGCTTCTTTTCCATTTGAGAATATGACGCTATTTTCAAAATTGCGATTCCATTCTTCCATGCAGGTGAATATTGAGGTTAAGGGAATGCAAAATCTCCTGGCTGTTAAATCCCTAAATCCTAACATGTGATGTAGCCCGAGAGAATATGTTTTATGGCTCTCATGCATATTCTAGAGTGCTGGAGGTTTTACGTTCTGTAGTTAAAAAAATAAAAAAGGAATGTAAATTGAGGTTTCGACACCATCCGTTAAAGCTATCTTCTGCTGCAGAGATCAGCTGTTTTCTAAAGTAAGTATATCAGATGCAACTGTATTTACCATAAAATAAAACCAGGTCAGATATCCTTAAAATATGAGTTTTATGTAATAAGGTTAAGGGAGTTTTGAGCTATACCTAGTAGATCATAGTATTCCGTATTCATTGGTTAAAATTTATGTAAAGTATGATAATTCTGAGAAGTTACTGAGCATTAAAACAAATCAATGTTGATACAGCGCTTTACACTTTTCGTATTCCTATATTCACTTTAATTCAGTGTGACATATATTTGCTAACTGAATCACGATTTGAAAATGACATTTCATTATGTCTTAGTTTCCTTCGGGGTGAACGGCGTTTGTGCCGCTTCTGTTGTTACACCTTATTTTAAAATTTATAATTTCATTATTTGGTAACAGAAGAATAAGTCCAATAGCGGAAGCACGGCTTCATGAGGACCAAAACGGATTTGGAAAAGGAAGTTTATGCACGGATAGTATATTTATAATTCCACAACTAATTGAAAAACACAAAGAATTTAATGTTGACACATTTATGCTTTTTGTTGACTATGTTAAAGCCTCCGATTCGGTTTTAAGGGATAAATTTTGGATGGCGATGGAAAATTGTGAAATACCTGCACATTTAATAAGGACTGTACAAGGTATGTATTAAAAAACTACAACTGCAATAATAAAGAATGGAAGGAAAACAGAAGCAGTGGACATAAATAAAGGAGTACGACAAGGATACCCTCTGTCGCCTATTATCTTTAATATCTATATTGATAATATGGCACAAGAATGGCAGCAAAGTATAAAGCAAAATGTATTGAATGGAAACATAATTTTAAATACCGTATTATTTGCTGATGAAAAAGTGATATTATTCCACTCAGAAGATGACATGCAAAGAGCAGTATATAGCTTAAGCAACATAGCGGAAACATATAACCTTTCAACCTCCGAACACAAAACTAAAGTAATGGCTTTTAGAGGGAAGAACAACATAAGAGCAAAATTAGTTATAAATAAAATAATAGAACAGGTTAATAGTTTTAACTATCTAGGCTACACAGTAGCAGTAGCAAATAACAACAAGGATATGGAGGTGAAATTAAACAGATTCAATCAAATGTGTGGGACTATAATACGAACGCTGAACAGGAAAACACGAAAGGAAACACAGATGAAATTTTATAAGATAATGGCAGTCCCAACGTTAACATACGGTTCCGAAATATGGACACAGGCAAAGAACCAACGCAAACAGAATCGGCAGAGATGAGATTTTTGAGAAGCGTGGCAAGTTATAAAGTAAGAAACGAAAAAATAAGAGAAGATCTTGGGATTTTTAATTTAAACATTAAAATAATAAAGAACAAAAATGGATGGAAAAATAATATTTTAAGAATGGACGCTAAGCGACTTCCAAGAAGAGTTTTAGATTATATGCCGAAGGGAAAGAGAGATGTGGGACGCCCAGCTCTACGCTGGAAGGATCAGTAGGCTCTTGGAGAGAACGGAACGGGTCACAGGGCCCAATCCTTGAAGATGATGATGATGGTCATGATGATGATGATTGTGTTGTGACGTTAAATAAATTGTGATAATTTTGATCACATGTTAATTTTAACTTTGCCTGTCACATGCATCGTAAGCAGTGCAGTTATTGCATTCCACCGGACAATAGATACTACACTGAAAAACTATGTTTAGAAGTCTCACTAATACAAAGAGTCCATTTAGAAAAAAAACCTATGTGTATTGTACCGAGGCATTGCTCAGCGCGGCCGGCGCCCGCGAAGAGACAATTTTCCGCTGAATTCTCATTGACAACAGTCCACGAAAGGACTGAAAGATTACAGTCAATATTATGCAACCAATTATTATGGTAAATAATTAAATTGAAGGTCAATAAAGGAAGTATCACATCTCTCTCCTCTTTAACTTCAAAATAAAGAAAGAATACTTATAAATAAACATGACTGCAACCAAGTATAACGATGCAATATCAATATTTTCACATGGAGTGTGTTAGAGATTAGGTGTACGCCTAACAAGTGTGAGACACACAGGGTCACACTTGCTGCATAATTCCATGCAGGTGCGAACAAGAACAAGGAGCCGTAAGAGAGAAATGGAAATACTTACAAGGATTTCTACAATTTCCTTATTGATGGCATACCTCCCATTGAAGTAATATCTGAAAAAGAAGAGAAAAAGAGGATACTGAAACTGTTGTTATCCATGGTTTATTCATAAGACAGTATTGTGAGAGGATATAATTCACGATTTATTATTCCATCAGACATTAGTTTGGCATAGATACTGTTCAAGAGCAAATACACTTCACATCTCACTGCACCCAGTTACTACCGTCAACGCAAACAAAGGGCTTTGAGCGAAATAGCTAGATGGTTATCTGAACGAAGCATATTTTTCCAAACACTCTAGCAGTGTTTCCTTCTGAGCACATCCAAGTGTAACAGGGCTTTCAAATGATAATAAGCTTCACATGTGTGCACTGAATAAAGGAGCTCCTTTTGTGATGCTCCTACACACCACATTGTTCGATATATCGATTGATACACAACTCAATGTATTACAAAAGCTTCCATAGTCTTGCTCGTTAATTCAACGGCTCGTCCGATTGGATGCAGGACTAGTCATTCAGTTTAACTAATCAGAAGGTTCAGTTCCTTATTAATGGTTCCCAGGTTCGGAGTTTGTTTATAGGTTCACATTTTGCCAATATTCTGATAGTGATTAAATCTATATACGCGCCTGTAGCACGTGCAACACATGTGTAACCCTGCTAGGTGTAGTTAATTAAGTTGGTTTTGATATGTGAATTTGGCCGAATATATTATACCTCTCTCTTTCTACTTACATTATTACATGGCACTTTACCAATTTAATGACTTTACTGTGATTATAAAAAGTATGAACATTGCTGCGTGATGTAGGCGACATTAAGTATAGTAGCTATGACCAACAATAATAATGAATTTCAGAGTGTGAATAATCTGAAAGAGTATCAATTTCCAGAATTCAATAACCTACAATTAATTGTAAGTGGATTTCAATATAGCATTTATAAACTATAGGTATGTGTTAAGTTGTCGCAACTTTCTACTGTATACTATTGTTTGTATTAACATAACCACCCGAAGCTACTTTTACGGCTATTTATTTTTCTTTTCTTCATATTAATAAACCTTTACTGAAGCTCTTACATGCGAGGGGGTACCCAAAAGAAAGCGGACTCCGAGGGCGCTGTCACTTGTAGACGTAATGCAGGGTTTTCGCGCTAGACGGTGTTAGTAGAGACCTTTATGAAACAACTGTGCAGAGGGCGTCAGTGTAGAGCTGAGGTATTGGGTTTCTCTGACTGTTGCCGGGTTACCTCTGCGAAGTCGTTATGGCAACCTTAAAAGAACAAAGAGTGTGTGTGTGTGTAAAATCTTGTTTCCCGCTTATAAAAAACTGAAACGGAAACACACCAAATGCTTCAGGAAGCTTTCCAGGAAGACGCTGTGAGTTGCACACAGGTTTTCGAGTGGTTTGCGCGCTTTAAACATGGTGAGATGTGTGTTGAAGACAAAGCTCGTTCTGGACGCCGTTCAACATCGCGAAATGAGGAGAAAATTGAAATTGGTCTGCCGAAAGATCAACGAGGATCGTCGCCAAACGATCGACCAAGTTTCAGCAGCGACAGGAATCAGTTGGAGCTCGTGCCAGCGGATTTTGAGGGAGGATTTGCACATGAGACGTGTTGCTGCTAAATTTGTTCCGCGCCTTCTCACACAGCACAAAACCATCCGCATGAATGTGTGTCAGGACTTGTAAACATAGGTTGCACTTGAACCAAACTTCTTGAACAAAGTCATTACAGGGTATGAGAGTTGGTGTTACGGGTATGACCCAGAAACCAAACAAGCGTCAAGCCAGTGGAAGACTCCCTACTCTTCCAGACCAAAAAAGCAATGCAGGTGAGGTCAAATGTGAAGAAGATGATCATTGTCTTTTTTGATGTTCGTGGAATTGTGCATCGGGAATTTGTACCCCCTGGCCAGACTGTTAACCAGCACTTTTACTTGGATGTTTTAAGGCGTCTGCGAAAGGATGTGAGGAGAAAACGGCCTGAAATTTGGGATCAGGTGACTGGTTTCTGCATCACGACAACGCTCCAGCACTCACGGCCTTACGAGTGACCCACTATTTGGCATCTCAGAGGTGGTCTGTCGTTCTCCATGCTCCGTATTCGCCGGACCTAGCCCCGTGCAACATTTTCCTATTTCCACGAATGAAAAAAACAGGTAGCAACACATGGCACATATTTGGAAATTTAAATTTTTTTATGCTACTGGACCTGCAAACAGGCTATACTTAAGGTCATGCTTTTCTTTTGTTTTGTTTTATAGTTTGATCTAGGATCCAAAAACAGAAAAAAAGAAAAATTCATTGTTTGGTTAAACAGATAAAAGATTTAAACAAGAATATGGCCTTCCAGTGCATTCCTGCGCACTGTGTATTAAATAGCAATAAGGAGACAGACATCGTAGCAAAGAAGAGAACCAAAATTCAAAATAAAATGCAGTCAAAATATCCCTGAAATTAATTAAATTTATCATCAAGAAGAAAAAGAATGACGATTATGAAACTAAATTGACCATAAATATATTAAATTTCAAAGGAGAAAGATTCTTAAAAAAACTTGAAACTTATTCCCAAACTACCAGTAAAAAAAGCTGTTGCCATAACAAGGCTTACCACTAGACATGCCAGTTTCAGAAAACACCTGCATAAAATTGGATTTTGATCATCTCTAAGTTTTTCTGTTATGCAGCAAGAAAGAAGAGATACATTTGGAATATTTATCTGTGAGTAACTTGAAATCTATCTAGGCTGGATCTCAAAATATTGGGAGGCAAGAATGAGAATGACTTTGTTGTTAAATTTTTTCTCTTGCCACTTCTACGCAGAAGGCTTAGTGAAGCAACTTTCAAGGCTTTGAATATGAATGACGGCTACTAAAAATAAATGTGCAAGTCGTACCCTGAAATATCTGATGCTAAAATTAAATAGGGGATATTTGTGGCGTCACAAATTAGAAAGTTGATTTCGGATACCATATTTGAATAAATGATGATAGTGTAAAACAGGCCTGAATTGGTTTTCAAAGTGTCATCGAAAACTGTTGGGAAATTACAAGTATCCAAAGTACAAAAATATGTATGAGAAATTTTGAAAGCTAGGTTGCAATATGAGTGTGAAATTACCTTCCTGTACCCTCACTTGAGGCTTTTTTCCAGAAAAACTCGGCTGTGTCAGCGAGGCTGAACGACTTCACCAGTACATGAAGGAAATGGGAAAACGCGAACTTCAATACAAAGTGTAAAATAACAAATAGAAAAGAATAGTATAATGCTCAAATGTTTATGATTTAGAACAGGTGTGAAGTATTAGTTTATTATGAGCAGTGTTGTGTTGGCAGTTGTAGATTAAATAACTTTTATTTAGTAACATAACATAAATTCGACAGACCAGAGTACAAAAGATTAAATGTTGCACATTAGTGCAATCAGCCAGCTTTTGTTTTTTCGTCCGCTGTTTATCTCGAGATGGTTTTTCTTACGCTTTCAGTATACATGTTGTTTTATGCTGTTTTGTCAAAACTGTTTGAGAATTTTTGGCAATTTTTGACAATAATTTTTTGACAATTTTGACAATTATTTTTGTCAATTTTAAAATTTATTAGAAATTAATTCTTCTTGCACACTAGCCGTGTGTACGAAGCACAATGAAAGGCTAGAGCCAGACTGAGAAATTCATATCCCGGCTATGGTATTGAGTTTTTCAGTCTGGCTCTACCCTTGACAATTATTGTTTGACAATTTTGACAATTATTGTTTGAAAATTTTGACAATCATTGATGACAATTATTGTTTGAAAATTTTGACAATCGCTTGACAGAAAAGTGGCATAAAAGTGGCTATGAATCTTAATTCAGGAATGAACACTACAAAACTATTTCACCAACATGGAAGGCTGACTACAATTTACGGAAAAGTTTTGAGGCTAACGGAACAGTGATGCACTACACAAACTTTGAGAATTAGTGGTCCGTGGGTAGGCTTGGGTGGCGTCAAATGCATTCGTATCAAAAACGTTGGAGTCCCCATCCTTGTGTCAGGGTGCCCTGTCTCGCCTAATTCTTCTCTCCCAGGGCCCCCCGCAGGGGGACGTATTCGTCCCTTTCAGCTGCCAAGGTGCGGGCGCTGCGGACCCCTAGCACTCGTGGTACCTCTGACGTCACTAGAGGAACCTCGGGCCGAACATTCGAGCCCCTCCCTCTGGGAGCTGTTCGTATTGGGTTGGACTCGAGGGGGCAGTGTGTTCAAGCCACCCACGGGAAATTGGGTACCTCCGGCCAGGCCTCGGCCGCCGGTGGGGGTAGAGGTTTGCCTCATAAGTCCCGGGTGCTAGCCTGCAGAGCTAGTACTGGTGTGCTAGATCACCGGCGGCCCTACCAAGGTTTTTTGGTAGCTGGTTGATTAAGGACCGGCGCTTAAGTGGCGTATCCACTTCCGTCCCGTCTGCCGAGTGCACGCGGGGGGGGGGGGGCAGTTTATAAAATAGGTACTGTCCTACGGTAAAATACCCGAGAGGCCCGGGTTCTGGTCTTACGGATCCAGGACTAATAGGAGTAGATCCTCACATTTAATTAATTTAATCTCCCAGGGGCCAAGGTAAAAACACGAAGCGCCGGTTAGTTCACTTGCAGTGCTCACCTGCAGTTCCGTGTTCATCCACAGTGTGTATGAAATACTTACTTCCTCTTCATGGATTAGGCTAGTAGCCCATCCCGACCTCAATTTTCTATTTATCTCTTTCTGGTACGACCAACATCTCTTCTTCCTATAGGGTGATATTCCAGGGCTAGCTTTGGTATCCTGTTATAATTCATTCTCTAAACATGTTTTTTTTTTTTCAGTTATCCTTGTTATGTTCAATTCAGTCCTTAAGCGAAAGTATGTTCAGCTACCTCCTTATTTCATCATTCCTTACATTCTTTAGCTGGGAGCATCCTTTTACAGATCTGATGAACCTCGTTTCAGAAGTCAGTATCCTATTTCGTCAACTGGTTTTATTCATCCAGATCTCACTTCCATACCAGAAAGTTGGTACAGCCATAGTCTTATAATGCTCCAGTCAAGATTTCTCTTCACGTGGTCATCGCCAGTAAAAGATAACTTACAACCAAGATACACAAAACTTGAGGCCTACTCTTCTGTTTGATCACAAATTATTAGCTTTGCTAATACATTTGATTTGATTTAATGAAACTTCATGATGGCTAAAATACTGCTAATAAAACTTCTATTATTGTATTCCTAACCTCCCAGTCTTCTAGGAAACATAACCTATTTTGAAATTTGATGACCAGTGTTAGAGCGATTTATATAGAATTTTTGCTTAATTTTGGAGCACGCTATGTGTATATGTTTCTATTTCTCAATAAACTAACCTCTTGGTTATAAAATAAACACACCGGTTTAATTATTTTATGAAAGACTATCCCACCCAGTATGTGGTAGAAGTCAGTATCTCTCTCAGCAAGGATGAAATTGCTGTTCACTTTGGCTTTCTAAACTCCGATAACCTGCGGGCATATTCGAAGTTTGATTAAAGCACCGTATTTAGTCCACGGTCAATATTGTGGTTAGTTGGCAACAGATATTAACAGAACAGTGAGGTGCAGGGTTTGGGCAGCCTCTGATTGGCAGTCGAAGAGAAACCGCAGGAAACAAGAGTTCAAAGGCTACAGTCACAAATATAGCAATATGCACACGCATAGGCACAGTGCAAGTATTACACATAATGAATAATCTGCCAGCATTATCGGCGGTCCACTACTGGCCGTGATTACTGCTGAAGGGCAGCGGTAGATGAACGGTGCTAACGCTCCCCTAGCTCTTCAAAGAAATATCGATTCGTTTTATCATTGTGCATTTGTGCGCAATAATATCTCAAATGCATTCTATTTCAAGTGGAGAACAATATTAGTGGGAGTAATATAGCCATGAAGGCTGGAATGCCATGAAAAGTGATTTCAGAACTGATTTTAGGCAGCTGTTTCGCTTGATGATTTCGTTCACGTACTTAAAGAGTCTTTCAAAATGTGTACTTGAAGGCGGCTTGTTTCCGTTGAAATGACAATTCAATAACTAGAGATACATTAAGTCTGAACGGTAGATGTTCCTTATTTTTAACGTCTTTGTGTCAGGCTTCACTAGTCGATCATCGCAAGAGCTGAGATGCGAGGCATTTTAGCCAGATGCTCTTTAAGGGGAGCCAGAAGGGCATTCTGGGATGAAATTTCACAGTGAGTTATTGATATTTGTGGAAGCGAATAATATTTATTTTCCTGTCCCATAGGCTTAAAAGTCCTAAATAGACTCATTTTGAAAAGGCTGCACAGTGTGCCACGCCATCAATTAGCAATTTGTAACTGTGTTCTCTCCTTGCTTATATCCTTATTGAAGCTATATTCCAGAGCACACCCTTATTAGGATAGGAAGTCCTTGTTTTGTCTACTAATATTACTCTGTGCATCTGATGTTAATTCTTCCATGCTTTGCTTAATAATGTTTTGTTTTGCTAGTGCTGTTTTCAAGTTGGGAAGAATTTGGTATAAGAAATCTGCATAGGAGCCGCTATAAACAGTTTAAGTAATCCTGACTACATAATTAAAGAGCTTGAACCACTAAAATGGGAAAAATGTAGCAACACATGACAATATATTGACTTCGTCAAACCCAACCTCAAACATTGGCGATGAATGTGAAGTGAAAATTGGTTCTTCAAGGAAAAAGGTTGCTTCCTTCCTTGTGAACTGGCAACGATGATAATTTAACTAAAGTAAATTATTATATTAGATAAACAAGTTAGATATAGAAACTTTGTAAAGTGTAAATGTTGTGAACATGAGGACACCAAGAAAAGAAATGGATTATTAGCTACATTATCACTCAGTTGCCAAAAGTGCAATAGAGAATATACATTTGAAACACCCAGAACTATTGAAAGTGGTGCTGAAGTATATGTAAGGTTCACTTATGGCTTGAGAAGCATTGGCAAGGGAATTGAGGCAGGTGAGATATTGGCTGCTGTTCTCGGTTTACCAGTCCCCCAGCCAAATTTAACAAAATAATTATCAATCCCATACATAAAATGATCATGGAGTCTAGGAAGAAGGAAAAGCCCGCCTTGGTAGCGCGGTGGTGGCATGTCTGCCTCAAGGGGTCCCGAGCTCAAATCTCGATCAGGGCGAGTTACCTGGATTAGGTTTTTGCCGGAGTTTTCCCTTATCCTGTAGGACGAATGTCGGGTAACTAAGCTCCATGGACCCCAGACTTTGTGAGGAAAAACTGTTCTTCCCCCTAACCACATTGTTTAAAATAACGTTTAGAAGCAAAAAGTATATAAATAAATAAACAAATATATAAAGAATTAGTCATTGATGTTTTCAAATAAATTGTAAATGATTAATTTATCATATAATACATAATGTAACAACTCTTTATAACATAACTGATAAGAGATATATTACCAATGCTGTTATGGTATAGTACTTCTATTACGTTCAAGAACTAAATGAGTATTATTAGCATAATATCTAAGGAAAGTTTAGTAAAACATCATTACAATTTTAAAGGAGTTAAATTGCATCAGTGTGCATGAATTTGCGATGGATATTTACTTGCAAATCAAAGAAGCACTTTGGATGTTCTGGTAGTTAATAAGATTGCACGTTAGAACTCTGTCTATTGCAATCGTGAGTCGATTTATCCTAAGATATTTTTCCTTTATTCTATGGCGGCTACAGGTGGTGAATTTCAGTTGATTAACAAAGCAGTAAATATCGCAAAAAAACTAGTAAGGAAACTCTATTACTCTTTTAAAATGCTGCAAGCTTTTTACAAGGATGTCTGCTAACTTTACAAGTTTGAATAAAGTTAAGCAGTGTAATTTTTTTGGGGGGGGGCCTCTTCTGTTAAACAAAATTTAAAAAATAATCACGTACATTCCGCATAATAAATATATATCATAAACGTTTTAGAACTCGAGAAAGGTTAGAAATACTGTTAGGTATATATTACAAGTATGAATGGCAATCCATGTTAACATATCCATGTTTGGTTCGATTCCCATGGTCTCAACATCTTAATTAAATTACGCAAGTGCTCAACGCCAGTAACTATTAAACACTAATAAATTTATAAAACTACACTAACTACACTAAGTAAAACACTATGTAACTTCCACAAGTATAAGCTTAATTATCACACATAGGAAGCACGTTTGCACAGTCTAAGCTAATTTCTGAGAATACATGAAAAATATTGCAACAGCGTTCTAATTGATGAACGTATTAAGAAGGACCACCCATATGTTTAAGGGTGGAAACCCCTTATAATTGCTTACATGTGAGGAGGTATGGTGAGAAGGGAAAGCTTTGATGTCGCTTGGGATGGAATAAACGTGGCTACTATACCTACATTGTTAAATATACTTGAATTGCGTGCCTTCTTTTCAACAAATTTTGGACTTGCTGAAATTGTACATCACTTCTTCACGTTTTATTTTAGAAACTAAATTAAACTCTTTGCGAATTTTATCCTTAATTCCGTTCTAAGTGTGTGGATCTGGTTTATGCCCATCGAAATTTAGTGATCCTCAGAGATAAGACAGACTTAAATGGTTTTCATGTGGAAAACTAATGTGGATTTTGTATGGATGTAAGAATCATAAACAACTAGTCGATGTGAAATAGAAACATCTGATATATTATTTGCCATTACTCTCACTTCAAGTGTTGCTACTGCTGAAACTCGATGCAAAGTACAAACTGCGTTACGAGATCTTAAATAAACAGGTTAAAGTTCTTGCCGAGCGAAATACAGCCTCAGCTACGGAAATACGATATACCTATATGGAGACTTAGTGTGAGTAGAGGCAAATAATACAATGATGCCACAGAATAAGGGAACCAAGCGATGAACTCAACGGTATATGCTACTGCTTTGTTCCGCCTGCATTCGGAAAAACTCAAATAGAAGGCATAGCAACATTGGACGCCACTAATATCCAAAGCGGCATATATTGTTATTCGAAAGCAAGGAACTGATTCATTCCCATCCTTAAGGAACACCATAGAACGCTAAGTATTAAAAAGGCAGCACTTGAGTTTCTGCCATTTAACAAGTACGTGTGCAAGATTTCACTAATATGTTATTTGTATCGATTTCATGGCCCATTTTGTGTCATTGCATCTGCAACTGCCACCATTATAGAGTAAGATTCAACTGGATATTTTAAAATGCATTTGAAAGCTGGTAAACAGCACAACGAATGCCTCAGCACATTTTAGAACAAAAAATAAAGGCTTCCAACAGTACTTGCATTCCTTTTTATGTATTCGCAGTGGACACCTTTCTGACACTTGTATCTCTATTTCTAGGGAAGGAAATAAAGGTTAAAACTTTGAAAGTCTAACTATAAGCGCTTTACGTACTAAGCTTTCTTATAACAGTTATTCATGAGATTAGTTTAAAAAGCAGACGTTTAGCAACAAGAAGCTCAAGGGAAATGAGTTATTAAACCTAATTTTGTAACACGCTGTCTGCAACATTTCACTTAAGTTCATATATGTTATATATTTAGAATGACTAATGAAATATATTGGTGGGGAAACAATATGTTTGGAAAATAGTCAAGTGGCTTTGGAAACAAAAACACACGATATAACAATAACTATGTATTGTATTTTTCAACTTAGGGCGCCCGGGTAGCACAGTGGTTTCGATCGTGACTCTCTTGCTGAGGGTTCGAGATCCCTGCTCTCGGTGTCGATTTAATGTCGGCCCTATCCGCACCATCATCTCTGTCTAGCTCATGCGAAGTGTCCCCTATACCCAATGTGGTTCGGAGTTGTAACCACAGTGTCAGGCAGCGATTAGGAGGCGGCGAATTAATCGAAATCAGATAATAAGAAAAAATATAAATTCATCAAAATGCGTTGCTAAACTAATATAAAATCTTGTTATAATATGAAATTAGAATGGATAGAGTAATGCTTAAACCAGCGGTTGACTTAAAGAATAAGAAGGAAAGAATATAATATAACATATATACTAGCATCCAGACAAGGAAGACAATTTTTTTTGTAAAAATCTGTACACTTTGGAGAGACAGGAAGGGAGGTCCGTTACCTCTCTGTGCTAGTAGAGGTTCAATGTCTGAGAACTATAGAATACGTCCAGCCAGGAATGTGTTGTGACAAAGTGCTTTCAAAATGCAGTTGAGCATGAACGCTAAAGATACTTACTTCGCTGATTTGATAATGATGTATACCGTTACAGACAACTCAGGGTAGGCATTCCTCAACTCAGGGTGGGCTGAGCGTCAATGAGTTAAATGAGTTTTGCAAATCAATGCGAAAATTCTAAATAAATGAGAAAGCAATAATAATTTAACATTGGAGAAGGATGAGCTAGTTTGGTCATGTGATAAAGTTAGAGAGGGGTCAGAATAAGGTTCGAACTGAATCGTGAAGAAAGAAAAATTTACTGAAAAGTTGATATTACGACAGGAAGGACGTGTTCATGCGTGTTTAGAAGAGAAGCGAAGATTTATAAGTCCGAAATGTAGGGAAGTGAAGAATAGCGCAACCAGCGTAAGTGGAAGCAGCATTAGAAGTTTATTAGAGCAAAGTAGTCGCCGTATAAAGAAGAAATAGAAACCACGCGGAAGTAACTTTAAGTAGTAATTCAGTGTTTCAAGTAAAATTGAATTTATGTTAGGAATTTTACTAACAGGTGGTCACCGATCCAAGTCGATAAGCAAACTTAGTAGGAATTAAACCAAATAATTCTGCAACAAAGTGTTATTAATACGACTGAGTGGCCAACAGCAAACTAAATCCATTTGCTAAAACCATTCACCTGAGCATAAGAGAACTCATATGCTCGAATTAGAACCCAATCAATTTAACACTGGTATGCGGGTTTGCCGCAGAGTCCACGGTGTAGGTCCACTCGCCTGAGTACCATTTTCGCTATCACCCTATCATTGGAGGTGATGGATACCGCCCTCTGGGTACCTCCAACTTAGAAATGGGCCCGATCATCACATGGTGGGGCATGGTTACCCCGGAGGCCATAGTTGCCATTTGGGGAATGTTGGCACACACACACACACACACACACACACACACACACACACACACACACACACACACACACACACAAACATATTTTTCAATTTTGGATGATTGTTTTCTTTGTGTAAAGTATTGTACGTAAATGAATTCAAAGTAAAAATGAACGAAGAATGTTTGTGAAATATATTAATTAGCGAAGAACGTTTAGGTTTTGATGCATATAATTGTCAAGAAATAAGACATTGGTCACCATCATAGAACTGTGTTGATCTTCGTTGAACCTCAATTTTATGTTTTGATACTAGGTTTAATTAGAATATAAAGAACGGGTTTTGTCTATAGTAACTGTAAGTAAGAATATATCAATTCAATTAAAATTCTGTAAAAACCATGGCAGTTTCTATGTCAGCTTAAGCTTGTGAGAATTGGGCACTTATAAGATCAGATAGAAGAAAGATAGAACCAGCCGAAATGTAAATCTAACGTTCTGTAGCCATATATACACTTTTAGAACAGAGTTAAGCATATTCAAGTTAAACGACATAATAAATTAAATAAGAAATAACTGACAGACGTATAGGAAGGATGCCACAAAGTAGTTTGTCGCAGACCTTACTTCAATACGAATCTAAAGGTAGAACGTTCATGCACCGGTGGGTAAACTCGATCTCTTGACGTGGAAGCAGGTGAATGGCCTAAATGCATGACGTGGAAGAATAAAACGAAGAAATAACTATAAAATGAAGCAGCTCTTAATATATTATTAGATAAATTTACTTTAATGTTGCAGTTTATGTATTACAAACTCATATTTCAAACAAAATTGTGTGCAACAGTAAATTTGCAAAATGCCATGTTTGAATATGATAGAAATCGACGTTCTATAAGCCCCGCGTTGTGGCGAACATTTTGAAACTGGATAATTTTTGCAAAATGCGCGAGTGATTATGGATGATTGATTATTCTCACCTTTGGTGATGATCTGGAAGGATTCTTGTAAATGTATACTTCAGTGCTCTGTACCAATGAGTATCGGAGTGAGAATTACTTGATGCTGTTATGGTAGAAAATAAAAATTCCTCTCCTTTAAAAATCTTGGAATTTACTCCGAGAAACCATTAATATATTATTACAATTTTCAATTTCGTAGATTCTGTCCTTTTATAACATGATTATTGTAGCATCGTTCAGCTGTTAGTTTCTGCAGACTGACAGAACGACATACACCAAAAAAGTCATACTCCGACGATGATTTTGTGCAGAATGACGCCAAAACTATCTGCATATTCTGCAATCTTGCGCAAGAAGTTTCTATAACATCTTAATTACATCTATCTTATTGGTCCACGTCACAACATTACGTAATTACATTATTGTGATAACCAATAGGAATACTATTGCTTAAGTTATGTCATTCTGTGGCGTACCCAGTTTTACATTTTATTTTATACCAATCACACTATCTAGAACAATCCAGAACAAATCCCCTAATACTTGAAGAAATATTATATAACGTCACAAGTAAGATAAGAGTTTGGGTTTCCCATAACCTTTTTCTATAGATCTAAGATGTTAAGCAAAAATTTCTAGACATTCCGTTTCATAGAGTTCGCATAATGCAAAGCTGTAGCTTTTAAATGCCTTAGATTTTGCGTCTTTGCTTTTTTTATTTCTGCTACCTCTAGCTGTAAACGGTGTTGTTGAGCAATTTGTTTTTATGTCTTGTGGTTGTTAACCAACGAAGATGGATACGCACTTATTATTTTCATTTTCCATATGGTATTCACGTAGTGACGCTAATGTACTGCATGAGGTTTACACCAATTTCCCAGCAATTTATCTAGTGGCCGGCGGAGAGATTGGCGGTTTATGTGAGAGTGAAATGGAGAACTAGCGCATTCATATTTATTCGGAGAAGGTGGCCGCGGTATCTGTTCTTTGTTTATCGTGGACTGTTATCCCAGACCAAACCTTCTGTAATTTGCGGTTAAAAAGCTTATGACCAGCAGTGGACGGAAGAGTTATAAAAAAACCTGCAACACTAACACTAGATTGGAATTCAGCAGGGGTCCCCTGGAATTGGACGAGTGAGATCCACAACAAATTGACCGACCTCTTAAACGTTGAACGTTTCCATATTTATACTGATGTTTTGCCATTTTGACGCTATGAACATCACCCTCATAAAGCTCAGGGAAGCGGCGTTTAAACATTTAAAAGAATTAAAGAGAGTGACAGAGAAACTTTGTACTTTACCGTTGACTACTCGGGTAATGCCACTCAAGTCTGTTTGGATTATATGCCACACATCCAAGTTTAACAGTAATTCATTTAATAAGTAATAGTTCTTTCCTGAAGATCATGTGTACGATAGTTTGGACAGAGCCCGCTCACATTCCTTTAAGCCTTGGCACTCGCCAGCTAGAATGTTTTGACTAAAAGTTACAGATTTCTATACTACCCACCGTATGGCGCTGGGTGCTGACCCCTCTGCCACACTGTTCCAGCTTACAGCTGCAGTGTGTTGACATTACAAACGCAGAACTTTCCGAAGCAGTGGTTTACAGTTTAGGAATTTACGTTTTTCAAACTCTTCCGTTGTCGCAGCAGCAATGCACCTTAATATCACAGGAATATAATGTTTGCCTATCAGTTCAGTTAGTACTTCTGAATGCTTTCAGTTCTCTGCACACACGAGATAAGAACAATGTTGCATTGCTGGCATTATGTCTTCCTCTAAGCTTTTTCTCACACATACTTTAGGTAGCTTAGGTACAGCAGTCATAAATTTCTCTATAACTGCCAAAAGAGAAACAAACTCTGGAGATGGGAGTTTTCGTCCCTTTTGAATATTAGACTTACAAGGGATGCTGTACACTTGGTGGTGGACACTTAAGTAAGACAGATGGCACAAGAGAATTCGACGCTATTTTTTAAACTACAAAACCTCCTACATATGCCAGCATGAAACGAGGCTGTCTAGGAAGACAAGAAAAAAACTAAATAAACAGTTAAAAGCAGTATAACAATATACGTTAGTAGGTCTTATAAGATGGAAATTCACATTAATTTTAGTGTTATGCAATTCGCCCAATATTACGATTATTGTGTCTTGAAGCTGTGTTGCAGTGTACAATGATGTCTTTTATCAATAATTTAATTGATTTATGAAAATTATTGGTTTCATAATAAAGTAATCTTTCTTCATTTGCTTGCTGCTTGTTTACAAATTCTTTGTACCTTTTATTTGCTCCGCATAACTTACACCTCAAGTTGTTATTCTCCCTTTCCAATCTCTTTAATTTAGAAATTATGTCTTCCTCAATTTGAATTGCAGCGCAGTTATAAGTACGAGCATCTGTGACATGATCCAGCGGATTAATATCAGCAGCATTGTTAACACTTTCTCTGATGGAACTGCGTCTCCGTTTTCTGCTTTCTGTGTGTAAGTGTATTTTTTAAATTTGTCGCCTTGGTGTTACCTGTTTCACTAATTTATAATCTGGGTAGCTCGAAAAAATGCTCGGAATATTTCCTTTTTTCTGCAGTTTAATTTTACAGCCTGGCTTATAGTCTTCCTCAGTAAAATGCAAACTGCACACGACTGTTGAATTAGATTTATAATTTACCACGAAATTAGAGCGCGATATAACTTTTAGCCATTGTTTACGTAGTTCTACTGGAAATTCATGGAAGCTGATCCCTTTTGATTTTCTTGTCTTACTTTTACAGAAAGATACGTAACAGTACACCATCTGAAATATAAAGTGTTGAGCTCATAATTGCTGCTATGCTGTAATTATTGCTACTACTGCTGTTATAATAATGACGATGATGATAATGATGATAAAAGTAATAATAAAAATATATAATATAATACGCAATTCTTATATTTGGAGTATTGCTATGTATGGTTCGGAGACCTGGACTTTGGAAAAACGGAGAGCTTTGCTGTCTATTGTGAATTTTTGTACTATAAAGCTATCATGGAAAAATCTACCCTCTAAGATAATGAAGTGCCCTAATTTACGGCACAACAGTAAAAGTAATAATAATAAACAATGACATGTTGTGCTCATACTCATGATTACTTATATTGTCTTTTATTTATACCCAGTTTTCTTATTGTCTCTTATTTATGCCCAGTTTTCTTGTTCGCTTACTTTAGATTGGTGTCAGCAGCACTTAATGTAAAATTCACTGTCAATACTAATTGAGAGCATAAAATTTGTTCAACTATCATCACAAAATTAAATGTCGGCAAGGCCACTTAGGGGTCAGCTTTGAGAGCTCCAAGCGGCAGAAAAGGCAAACACCGCTCGGTCGCTTAAGTGCGTGGGAATCCGACTGAGTGCCGAGGCTTTAAGGGATGTGAGCGGGCTATGGTTTGGAAGAGTAGAATTAGATTACAAAAAGCAAACCTAATATCTTCCATCCGACTACCTATTTAAGCCACGGGTTAAATTATTATATTGGTTAAACTATGAAACTTGGAACCCGGAACTTAAAATACTTAGACTATTATAAATCACAATAGGAGATTGTCATCAAGAGGAAAAGCCAATATCGTGCTGCATGTACTCATGTTACCTTAGTTGACAAGAGCAACCGTACCTCAAAATGTTGATTCCAAAAGACTTAAGAAGACCCATGATTTATATACTTCCTAAAGCACTGTATTTTTCTCTGTTTCGCTTTTGCGATGCTGATGTAAACAGCACAACAAATTTCAGGAAATTTGTCTTCATGGCTACATTGCTTTCACAGCGTTGTATGTCCCCCATGATAATATAATATACTAAAAAGCAAACTTAAAATAAAAACTAGTGTATACATGCAGGAATGTATGTGTGGGTGCATTAACAAAATAATTTAAAAATAAAAACTATCATATTTAAATGAATAAATAAATACCAAACGTAATTGTTTCAGTTCATTGTATTCCGGTACAATAGGTACGTTTGCAAAATGCTAAAGGATGCATCGATGTATCTAATGAAGCAAATCAGGTATGCTTCCATTATAAAATAACGATAAAATCTTTTATTTTATATAAACGTAATCAACCAATTCGAAGCATGCTTACTTATTCAATTTCTTGGAAATCCATTGAAAGTTAATGGGTAACTAAAAGATGAAATATACTAAGAAGTACCTCCTAGAATCTTTTCATTAAATTTTGCTTGTTCCTTCCGGTTTGGGGCAATATGAGTGTTCTTAAATTTAGGATTTAATTTCGTCTGCAATAAGGGGTTAAATAAAAGCTAAAGGATGTCTGATGCTGCTAAACCTGTTGGTAGACCAATTAAATGCCCCTACACCTTCAGAGCAATGGTTGTACAATTCACCTGGAAGTTCTCCATTAAAAATCAGTGGATTTGGAGGTACTTATCCTTGTTTCACGTAAGCTTGACCCGTATCTCTTAACGGTCACGTGACCTTATCACATCTCATTGGCTGCTGTTGTGGTGCAGACTGTTGTGCGGTAAAAATTAGTTCGTTATTTAACATCGTGATATATCTTTATATGTTGGAAGAGAATTGTCAAATTTGTTTTCGTAACTCTTTCAATGAACTATATTACGAAACAGAGTTGATTTATCTGAAATGCATGTTAATTCTTAAAGGAAGTAAAGAGGAGGGTCTTTTACTCTCAAGCACATGGCGCGATAGCACATGATTTAGTGGTAGTGATGACATATTTGTTTATATGACTTTTATCACTGACCTTGTTTTGAACTGGATTAGTCATATATCGCCATTCGACGGTGTACTATGCCGAATGCGAGAGCTAAATTATTTTATTGATCGTTTATGGCGCGTGTACTTATTATATGTATAATGACAGAGTCCACCACCAGTTTTTCGCTGAAGCATCGCAAGGGAAAACCTTCAGAAAGCGGCGAAAAAAGAATTGTGGTACATGTGAGAGAAGTGGAACAGATGTGCCCTGAACTTGCAGGTGTGAGTGTTAGATACGTAGGAACATCGCGACATGAAACTGAGACAACAGGAAAACTTACCACTCCAGGGGCGATATTGCTGTGTGACAAAGACGTTATTTAAGGACAATCAAATTGTCCAAATTGCAAAATATATTACTTTGACGAGACTTGGGTGAATGAAGGACACACGACAAGTATGGCGTGACACGACTTTTAAGACTGAAAGACAAGCATTTTTTCAAGATATGTGTGCTGGTGTAAAAAAAAAAAAAATCCCATTGGAATAATCCGAAGACCTTTCATTCTAAGCTTGTTCCAATTCCATTGCTCATTCATTCAGATTTAACTTGCTCAGTTTCATTATAAACTTCATTATTTTTGCATGCCTTCATATTCTTATTTCTATCTTCCTGGCAATTATTATGACGTTTACGGAGGTTTCGATGTGACGGGAAGGCACCGCCTATGGCCTATGGCGCGAAAGCATTAACCAATTAGGTTGAGGGGGAAGTTAGTTGCACGCGGAGTGATACTTGTCAGCAGGGCAAGGTTATATGAAACAGAGGTTACTTCATCTGGCATGCTGTCTGCACACTGGTGTTCTACTCTATTAGCAACTTAGCAAATTCTCCAGCAAATGTAGCAAAATGGGAGGAAATGAGGTGGAAGGAACGAGAAGCACATCATCACTGATCTTAATATTTGTAGCAATAATTATAAACTGAATTGTATAGTTACAACCTAACACTGACATCAACTAAAGATTAAAGATTAAATATTGATTAAATGCAGAGTTACAAACGAATTATCTAGCGCAGAGGAAATAAAAAATGATGTAAATACCTTTGTTCTAATTAGAATTTTATTTTCACAATTGAAAAACATAGGGAGTTTAACAAAGAAACGCATATGGCATTTGTTGACTTTGAAAAAGCCTTCGACAGGGTAAACCGTTGCTAAATGTGACAAATATGGGAAGAACGAGGATACCCACAACAATTAATAAAAATGACACAATTCATCTACTTCCAAACAAAAACAAATGTGAGGAATAATGGTAAACTTTCTAAAAAAATTATTACTAATCAGGGTGTCAGAAATGGGTGTACTTTATCACCTACACTTTTTTGTATTTATATTGACGACCTAGTGCGCAAATGGAAGCAGCTAGTGAATGTAGGTTTTAAGATTTCAAATAAAATCTTTTTAAATATTTTATTGTTTGCTGACGACTTAGTTATTATACAAAATAATGAGTCTGCCCTGCAAAAATCTATTTTTAAACTTAGTGAACTTTGTAAGCAATATAATATGAAAATCGATTTTATAAAATCAAAGGTAATGGCATTCATTGGGAAAGAGCCAATTAGAACAAAAATAGTTATAAATAATCGTTGCGTTGAACAGGTAAGCCATTTTAACTACTTGGGTACTGATGTTAGTTATGACAAGGAATATGATGTCTACAATAAAATATGTAAATTTCAAAGAGTGTGTGGAACAATAAATAGAACATTTAGAAAACAAAATACGTAAAGATACAAAATTAAAGTTCTACAAAGTTATGACTGTACCTATACTGACATACGGAAGTGAGACTTGGACGTTAACTAAAAAGCAACAGAGTAAAATACAAGCTTCAGAAATGAAATTCTTGAGAAGTGTGAAAGGATGCACGAAGAGGGACTTAATAAGAAATGAAAATATAAGAGATGAGCTGGACATTTTTAGTATGAATGATAGGTTAAAAGATCTCAAACAAAAATGGAAGGAACATGTTGAAAGAATGCCAGATAATAGACTTACAAAAGAAATATTACAGTATCATCCTAAAGGTAGGAGATCGGTGGGCAGACCCAGGAAACGATGGCTGGAGGGCTTCGAAGGCGGAACAGGCACTTGATTGCCTATGCCATGAAGTGAAAGAGAAGATTTTCATAGGCTGGAGTTATTTCACTTAAGAACTGCTGGTGTATTGCACATAACATAAGCAGGACCTAGTGGAAAAAACTGCACGGTACCTTACTTTCTCCTCCAATGCTGGAAATGTAACTAAACATTCTACGAAAAATGTTAACTATTGCTACTCTTTGAAATTTATACATATAAAAAGCTTATTAGCCTATGATTCGTTTAGATTTTTTATTTAAAATTGTGTGAAGTTAAAGCATATAAAAATCAAAATATTAAATATAGAAGAGAGAAAAAGACGAATTTGAAACATGGCTGAAAAATAATTTTGGCATAATGGGGTTTTTAAAAGGTTCCCAAATTTATAATACATTCACCAACGCCTCCTGAGTTCATTTACTGTTAAATCTTTAATTTGTGTTTCAGTTTTCATTACTATACTTGCAAAAATAGCTTTACTACTGCTTTTCAAAATATCTCATGATTTATGTGCTTCCTGGAAAGAAGGGAAAGATGGATGAACACCTGGATGGATATGGAGAGAAGCCATGGGATAAGAAATAAAAGAGAAAAGCAGGAAACTGGAGTGGATTGTGAGCTTTTTTTTTTTTTTAAAGAAAAGTTAAGAAGCAGAAGAAAGACAGGGAGAAACAGAGACAGAGAGAGGGAGAGGGAGAGGGAAAATGTGGGAGGTAGAAATTATATTTTCCTTGACAAATAATAAATGTGCGCCCGCCTCTGTGGCGTAGATGGTAGCTTGTCTGCCTCACGTTCACGAGTTCGAATCTCGGTCAGGGTGAGTTACCTGGATACGGCTTTTTCCGGGGTTTTCCCTTATCCTGAAGGACGAATATCGGGTAACTCTAAGCTCCATGGACATTGGATTCATTTCAGCATCATTTCACCCAATTCATTCACCGTCCGAATGACTTAACGTTGGAGGACGTAAATGACAAAAATGTGCAACACTTAAAATATGTTCGTTACGAAATTTTGAAAGGTTCTTCGCAAGGGTATTTAACTATAAAATAATATTATGGTGGAGATGAATTACATTGGTAGCCCGTTCATTAAAAACAATATTGAGGCGAAAATGATTATCAACAGCCAAAGGAAATTCCTGCAAATTACGAGGTAGGGCGTGTAAACCACAGTGCAGAGAAGATAAAAAGCAAAAATCTAAAAATACTTAATTAAATGTTATATTGAGCAAAAGCCACAATTTCTCTCTGTTTTGGGTATCCGAATTTAATTATTATACTGCAGGAGTAATTAATTTACCGATTTTGCATACTCTGGTCTACAAAAACATACTGTGAAGTTCATTAACAAATAAACGGTGCTGTATAGGTTCGAATAGGTTTGTATGAAATTCATTTTCTGCCAATAACATCAAAACAATAGAATGACAATATCCGAAAAACAAAAGCAAATTACGTGTGTCACTGGGAGAATAACGCAGACAAATATGGTGCATTTGATATGTAATGGACTTCCACTGTGAAATTTATTGACAAAACTCTTTTTATGCGGATCAGTGTGCTGCATAAAGTATTATGAAAAAGGATTTAACCTAAATAAAACAATAGGCCCTGGCTATTACTCTTTGAAACACAAAATATGATTTGTCAATTATTTCTGATAATAGTTGCTTGTTTAGTGTGTGTACGAGGGCTGTTCAATAAAGAATGATCATAATCTTTTACGGTTATAATTTTTTGCACTAAATTGCAATATTATTATATTCTGTTAGCTTAATGTAAAATAAAGACGCCGTAGTAGTTTTCATTGTTTGTACTCCTGGTTCCCGCATGTGAGAACCAGAGAAGTTCAAACATGTTCAGCATCGCCTACCGCTGCGATGGAGTTAACATGCGAGGAAAAATATGTGGCTTTGAAATTTTGCTTTCTTCTCAACAAATTTTCAGTTAAGCCTATGCAATGTTACAGGAGGCCTATGGAGAGTCTCTTCTTCCCTACAGCAGAGCTCGAAGGTGGTTTAAATGTTTAAACAGGAGAGACAATAAATTTCAAAGGAAGGTGGACCCAGTGCTCCAGTTACTGTTCTTACGGGATAAAACATCAACACTGCTGCTGCCATTGTGAGAGACGATCGACGAATTACCTTAAGATCGCTTTCTGAAATACTGCACATTTCATTGGGTGCCACCCACAATTGGTGACAGGAATATTACACATGGGACGTGTTTGTGCGCGATGGGTTCCAAGACTGTTGATTCCCAAACAAAAAGACTTCCGCGTGCACGTGTGCAAGCAGTGAAAGTTGATGTTAGAGGAGTTTATTTCAAATGTAATCACTCCAGATGAAACTAGGCTACATGATTTTGCTACTGAGAGCAAATAGCAAAGCTCAGTGTAGAAATCTCCATCACCAACGCCCCAAAAAGCAAAAGTGGTTGCTGCTGCTGGGAAAGTTATGGTGATCTCATTCTTTGATATTCATGGAATGGTTTATCAGCATGTTGTACCTGCACAGACATCAGTAACTAGACAATACTACAATACTATAATACTACAGGTATGTCTGAGAACATTGCAGGCAGAATATCAGGCTCATATCAGGCAGAAAATACCTTATTTCCGTGAAGTAGGCTGGATGCTGCACCACGATAATGCGCGGCCGCATATTGCCAATGTTGTTTTTGTTGAATATCTTGCAAAAATCGACGTGAAATGCATCCCTCACCCTCCCTATAGTCCGGATTTAGCCATGTGTGACTTTTTTTCTATTCCCTAACTTGAAGAAACGCCTTAGTGGGAATCATTATCCATCATCAGAAGCAGTGGTGAAGGCTGCGGAGGCGATTTTGAAGGATATCTCAAAAATAGTGTCCAGCATGTCTTTAAAGACTGGTAGAAACCCTGGGACAAGTGCATCGCATTCAGGAAATACCATTTTGAGCAGGACCTTCAAAATTATGAGGATGAGTAAAGGTACTTTGTCAAAAAAAATTGTGATCAATCTTTATTGAACGGTCCTCGTATTTCCCATGGATGGAGCCTAACATCATCTGATAATCCACCTCTTGATACGTTCATATCAAAGGTAAACAGGGAAACAGAAAATTGAATATATAACTTGAATTGAAGAATTGGTATATAAATGTAATCAAGAATGTGTAATAATTATCTTGATATTTGTACTCTTCAACTTTGGTGACTTTAATTGTAGGACGGATGAGCACACACAGATATGGAGCTTTTATACCCCTTTGCTAGTCGGTGGGGTTTTTATTACTGACAGTCTGTTATGCCCTGTGTCAGGTAAGGAGGCTTTGACAACTTGGTTTTTGAGTCAACAATTCCACGGCATTTCTATTATTTGCTTCAAATGGAATTTAGAAAAGAAGGATCTTGCGTGGATAATATATTTTCTATTAACCAAATTATTGAAAAGAGAAGAGAATATAATTTAGAAACACATATAGCCTTTGTAAGTTTGGAGAAGGCATTTGATAAGGTGAGCAGGACTAGACTCTGGCAAATATTAGAAAAGAAAGTATATCCAAAACAATTGACAGATGCACACAGGAACATATATCAAGAAACAAAAATAAAAATAGTTATAGAAAATGGACGATTATTAAAATATATGATAATTAATAACGGTTTAAGACAAGGATGTAGTTTATCTGCGCTATTGTTTAATATTTGTATGGACGATATTCTCCGAAAATTAAAAGATGAAATTCCATTAGGAATAAAAATAATTAAAAGTAGTGCGTTAAGTGTGCTAGTCTTTGTGGATGATATGTTGATACAAGACAGAGTTGATAAGGTGCAAATAAGTATGTACAAGCTACAAAAGATGATCCTATATTTAGGTTTAAGTATATCCGTAGAAAAATCAAAGGTTATGGCATTTATAGGAAACAAATAAGAAGATCTAAGATAGTGTTAAGTAATAAAGCGTTGAAACAGGTGGAAACATTTACTTGGACTGTAATATAAACTATAAAACGAACAATGAATAAATAAGCAGTGAAATAAGTTTCAATACTTTTGTGGAGTAATAGTTCGTACCTTGAAAAGAAAACCCCGAATTGGATACAAACCTAATATTTTATAGGACAATGGCTGTTCCAGTTTTACTATATAGTTCGGAGACATAGGAACTTAAAAAGAAAGACTGGAGCCAAATACAAGCGGCACAAATAAAGTATCTCCGAGCAGTAAAAGGATGCACCAGACTAGGTCGTATAGCAAGGAAAGAATTAGATATATTCTCATTGCAAGAAGAAATACAAACAAATAGAGAAAAATTGAAAAACCTTTTACAAAGATTGGATAGCTCTCGCACTTCATTAAAGTGTTACAAATACAAAGCTTTGGGGTATAGAACAACAGGAAGACCACTGAAACGATAAGAAGTAGTATGAGGCTGGAACTGGGGAACTCTCCTAAACCATGAAGAGTTGATGATGATGATGATGATGATGATGATGATGATGATGATGATGATGATGATGATGATGATGATTCTGGTATAAGTTGCCTTTACAATCTAAGATCAGAACCACGATATGGTGTCTGTAGGTGTTCCCATTTGTCTTGTAACATTAAAAGGCCCTATTTGTTAGGCAGGGACAAATAATGCTAAAGTCGCTGGTTGAAATCTAGTCCAGAATAATGACTTTAAAAAGTCTTTAAAAAGCAGTAGCAAAATTCCAGTAATTTTATTGAATGTAAAGGAACTGCGGCACCGTGGGTTACATATATGCTCATTTATATTTACAAAAAGATCTATTTTAATTAACAAATAATTGAACATCCAGAAAGGAACTCAACAGACTCCACTAACGTCACATATGACGTCAGCGTTATACACTGCATTCGTGCACAGAGCTGTTCAGTATCATTTTATTCACTGTGCTGATGTGCTTATCACTCTCACTGCAATGCTACGTAACAATCCCAACTACCTCTGTTAATTCACGGTTTGGGCTTCCGCCCGTTCCAGCTCCAATCCATGTCTTTTTTTTTCTTTTTTCTGTCTTCCTGGTTTTCTTTTACATTGTGGCTTACCATTTATAGCTCTTTTAGGAATTCTATTGTTTTCTGTGTCCCTTAGTCCTGCGATTTAGTTCCTATACTTCTAATTTTTCATAAATACGTTGTCCTTCTGTCAAATTTTAAATATCCTGCTATAGATCTAAAGAAACTCATTTCTGCTGCTTGCACTTTTTGCAGATGATGGTTTGTGCTGGTCTGCGTTTCAAATGCATATGTGACTAAGTATTATCATGCACTTATTTAGTTGTAACTATCGAATTTGGTCTTGTTACATTTATATAGCTAAATTTGTTTAGGTTTCCATATACATCTACCTTAGTGATATAGAATATTTTACCCCAAGAAAATTAAATTTTCATACTTGTTCCAGAATTTCACTTTCCAGTGCTAACTTGGAGCGAACTGGGTATACGCCTTCAAATGTCATTATTTTTGTTCTCTCTGTTGATATATTCATATTAAAATTCTGTAGAATTTAGTCCTAATATACCTATATATGTCATCCTTGACACTCCTATTTGGGGTATATTAATTGTGTCAAATATTTTACATTTTTTTATTTTACTTGCAACTACGGTTACATCTAATGTTAGCCAGAAATTCTAGCTCCTATCTCTGCTCAACTTTTTTTTTTTTTTTTTTCAAGAGCAGACTCCCCTCCCCGGCATTCTTGTAAACCTGGTGCATTTATCTGCTTGACAAATGGAGTTCTTTTCTTTTGCTTTGCATGGAGCATAAATGCACCTTTAAATGCAATTTCTATCACAATGCAGTTAATCCTTTATGATTTAAATGGTCGTTATATACATCAGTGAAGTAATAAGTAATTAAATACATGAATGTATTTGCCTCTTGCAATTGCAGAATGTAGAGAATGACACTGTGTTTAGCAGCAGTAGTAGCATTAGCTGCATAACCCAGGATACCATGTCACACACAGTGATCTAGAGCAAGGGTATTCAAGTACAAAATAAAGGGGTGTTACATTCACCTCTTTCCACATCCTGCGTCAGAATGACGCGTTTATCGCTGGCTACTTAGTTCCAGTGGCCGCACTGTGGTGTTATTCTCACATACAGGAAATCAAAGGCGAATACTTTCATATTTTACTCCTGATAAAAATTTACGAGGTTTCTGAGGTTCTTTTCTTCGGCATGATTTACATTTTACAGGGTTTTCAATATTTGTTGTGAAAGAGTGGCATGATAAATCTCCCAAATTATCCACTTAACTTGACCCATTCAAGTTGAACCCATACTGCTTTCACTCTATAGAAGTACTACGTAATTGCTCTCAGACTACTAGGCATGTATCTCGTTGCCTCGGTCTCTCGGTTACCGACTTTGTCCTCTATGATGTAACTATCAAGTGCACTGGTCAACTCTCATTGGCTTCTGTCGTGGAAGAGATGAGTGATACGGACCTCTCCCTTAAGAAATCGCATAATTTTTCTAAATATATTCGAGGAGAAAAATTTAGTTATACTTTCATAAACAGATCTCATGTACTAGGATGGCATGTTAATTTTTATCAAAACATATGAGTATCCTTCCATTTAAATAGGATGTTGAAAACACATGCATCTATAATAATACTGTTTTTATCTTTTAACTTCTAACTTCGCTGTGCGTGCTACACAAGTCATAATTTAAACTCTTACACAAAAATTAAAGATAAGTAATCATGGAGGATTGTATATCACAGGACAGGATTATAACAAAGATGATATAATATACTGCTATTAATATAAACCTGAACCACTTCAGTAGAGCACAACTTTTTAACTAATAATAGGACACATGCATCTATACGTGTTTGCACTTCTTATTTCTTCTTCTTATTTCTGCTTCTTCTTCTTCTTCTTCTTCTTCTTCTTCTTCTTCTTATTTCTGCTTCTTCTTCACTTCATGGCATCCGCCTTCGAAGTCCTCCAGCAATCGTTTCCTGGGCCTGCCCACCGATCTCCTACCATTAGAATGATACTGTAATATTTGTTTTGTAAGTCTATTATATGGCATTATTTAAACATGTTCCTTCCATTTTTGTTTGAGATCTTTTAACCTATCATTTATACTAAAACTGTCCAGCTCTTCTCTTATATTGAAATTTCTTATTAAGTCCCTCTTCCCTTTTCACACTTCTCAAGAATTTCATTTCTGAAGCCTGTATTTTACTCTGTTGCTTTTTAGTTAACGTCCAAGTCTCACTTCCGTATATCAGTATAGGTACAGCCATAACTTTGTAGAACTTCAATTTTGTTTCTTTACGTATTTTGTTTCTAAATGTTCTATTTATTGTTCCACACACTCTTTGAAATTTGCATATTTTATTGTAGACATCATATTCCTTGTCATAACTAACATCAGTTCCCAAGTAGCTAAAATGGCTTACCTGTTCAACGAAACGATTATTTATAACTATTTTTGTTCTAATTGGATCTTTCCCAATGAATGCCAATACCTTTGATTTTATAAAAGAAGTTTTCATATTATATTGCTTACAAAGTTCACTAAGTTTAAAAATAGATTTTTGTAGTGCAGACTCGCTATTTTGTATAATACTTAAGTCGTCAGCAAACAATAAGGTATTTAACAAGTTTTTATTGAAATTTTTAAACCCTACATTCACTAGCTGCTTTCATTTGCGCACTAGGTCGTCAATATAAATACTAATAAGTGTAGGTGATAAAGTACACCCTTGTCTGACACCCTGATTAGTAAGATTCTTTTTAGAAATTTTACCATTTTTCCTCACATTTATTTATGTTTGGAAGTAGAAGCATTGTATCATTTTTACTAATTGTTGTGGGTATCCTCGTTCTTCCAATATTTGCCACATTTTACTTCGGTTTACCGTATCGAAGGCTTTTTCAAAGTCAATAAATGCCATGTGCGTTTCTTTATTAAACTCCCTAGGTGTATCAATTAGTTTTTTTAACAATAAAAGTGTTATTTGCATAGGATCTGCCTCTGCTAAATCCACTTTGTTCTTCCGAGAGAAGACATTCAGCTATATTCTGCAACCTTTTGTTTACCTTTTACTTGTCTCACCATATTCTTTGAAGTTTTACGGAGAATGTGCGCGCCAATGTTACTTATTTCGGTTCTAATGGATTCCTTGAGAACATCAATTGTCCGTGGTCTATTCCTGTACACTCTATTTGTAGATGACCCCCAAAAGAAAAATCCGGTGAGGTTAGGTCAGGGGAGCTGGGCAGCCACATACCTTTAAGAGAGTCTTGGATTATCAAAGAAACTGGTTACAAGTTCCATGGTGTCATTAGATGTACGACACGATGCTCCATCTTGCTTTAAATTATCTTCTCTCAGTTCTATATCATCTCCATAAAGCCTCAGAGAATGTGTAGTTGTTTCTTGCACTATACTCTTAACAGTAGGAAAAAGACAAAGCGAAATTTCTAAAATACGAAAACTCTATGCCTTTTTACCTTTTAATATTCTATAGTTATATAAAGTTTTTGTCTTGTATTCATTTAAACTTTTGTGCCCAAGGATGAGTTTCACCTGCTGTTACCTCAATGGATTTCATTCCAGAAAGGTTCCCTCTGTGAAGCAAGAGATCTAAGGCGCTTAAAAAGCATTTAGGAATAGGAAAACATTATTAAACCTAGTCAAGTGCAACAGGAAACTAGACATTTTTATCAGGAAACACTGCGCTTGTTTCAAAAAGCCGCGCAACTTTCTCTTTTTTTATTTTCTGCTCCATTACAACAAGAAGAATGGAACGCCCGGTGCGAGAGAGGATGAGGTTATGAAATACTTGGCATTTTTCCGACTTCTCACTCCCTCCCTCTTCTCGCCACACTCCTCTCCGAGATTTTCCGCATCATTTGCTGTGGATTTTTCCCCCCTTCATCTTTTTGACCATTATCATCGACCATTTTTATGTGCGATTATGCATGAAAGCGATGCTATTGTTATGTGGCGCGCAGGCAGCACGTTTGTAAACTAGTTTAGTTTTGCATGTTTTAAACTAGTTCCGCCAAGTGCTCGGTAACGGAGAGATGGCGGAAAGGTCCAACTTTTCATCATTACCACCAGTTGGAAAAGCGAAGCGTTCATCCACCCCGCCTATGCGCGATCTGACCATGATATAATAGGTTGCACTGCTCTAATTACCATCGCCATCTTTTGTTCCATCGTTAACGACCCCTCTTTTGACCTTCTACCTTGTCCTCCATCTCTCTTTCTCTCAGCGCCCTTCCTCTTTTCGTGACATCATAATGTACCACGTGCAGAGAGATAGGTAAGCTCCGGTAACCGTGAACTTCAGTTCGAATATTAAGTTCCATAGGTACGTTTAAAACTGCGGTAACGGCTAGGAATTCCTGTATAAATTCAAGCTCATGGCCATATATTTTCCCTTGCGCAGAACTTAAAGTGATTAACACACAATGTTCTGTGGTATATGGCACTCACACAATACATTTCGATTAATCTTTATTGACCATATGCTGAAAGAAAAACTGATCATTGTATTAAGTGAAACAGAATGTAACTGAAATAAAATTACACCAATTGGATTACGATGTCATATTTTAAATAACACACTATACAAAATTCCTTGCATTGAAATTGTTTTTGTACTCGTATGTTGGTATGAGTCAGGAAAAGCATACACGGTGTAATCTAGTTCTCATCCTATAAGAAAATACGCTTATCTCCTGATATCGGATCCCATTTACCTTAGCAATCAATGTACGTGCACAGGTACTATACAAGGTCAAGCGCGACATCCACAAACGTCTGTGTCAACAAGTATACCGAAGTGCTGTGTGTGTACAGTCCGGTACGGATATTAAGTGTAAGCTACGTTACAAAATGCCACCCCACTCATTGCTTTCGATGCGGGAATTACAGTTAACAACCATGTTCATTCGTAAATAATCAAATGTGAATTTTCAGCGCCTCTCACTGAAACAATATATTGGTATTTATTTCTCATCTTTCTTCTACATACAATTTCATTGATACATTGACATTTGTAACATTTATTTCACACAATAACAAAATAACTTATTCAAATCTATCGTACCCTTCCTACCTGTTTGCCTCGAGTCTCGGTCTCAATACACATAACTCCTGGTTTTCCGTGTACTGATAACCCTCCTCTCTCTTGTATCCCTCGTTCTAGTTTCCCAGCCCTTAATTGTTAGTTATTTTTCATCAATCTTAACCATTTCTCTCTAACTTTCCCCAGATATTCACCTATATTTCTTACATTCTTTTCTCCTTTTACCAATAACATTTTCTTTATTATTAATTCCTCCCCCCATCCCTAAAACTGTCCCACTTTTGTTGCCAAAATTGTTCTTTCCATATCTTTGTTTGCAATAGAGTATACTATGCCAATCTGTATCCTCTTCTCCACACATTGGGCACTTCCCTGTATCCTTATCATATTTAATACCCTTCAAATTTCTAACTCCTGTCCTTGCTCAGGCAAATCCTTCTCGCCCTAACTTATTACACACATCTATGTACATTTCCCTACCCCACACTCTATTTCCCTACATGTCCTCAATGATCTTTTCACCCTTACACTGGTAAATATAACTTGGCTATCTAAATCTTCCAGCCTTAATTCTACCTCTTTCCAAAGGCCCCTATAATAATACTCCTCGTTTCTCCAAATATGTCCCATACCTATCTGTTCCATCATTTCCCTTACTTTTTGCGCCCAAGACTCTCCCCTTTTGCTTCTCATCTGCAAACGAAAACATTCCTTGATAATATTCCTTTCTTCCAAATTGGCAACTCTGTATAGATATTTCAATACTCTTGAGACAATTTTAACCCTTGTTGAATGTCTTCCCAACTCTAATTGTACTGTTCCATTGGGTGAAGCTACCGGTAAGCTCAAAATATATTTACAGAAGGATCTGTTAATAACGCCCATCTCTTCCCATGCTTCATCCACTACCCATATCTCTGCCCCATGCAACATCCTATTTTCCGGTAATTTCCTTAAGCATGCTCTTTTAATACTCATGGCCATTTCACCTGCTGCTAGAGCCAATTTTTTCTGTTCAGTCCATTTACCATCACAGCTCAATCTTATCCCCAAATAACCAAATTTCTTTACGACTTCTATTTCTCTTCCATTTATTTCCCATTTCTCATAATTCCGCAATCTATAACCTTTCTTAAAAACCACGATCTTCGTTTTCTTTTCGGAAACAATATAAAAATATTGGGAGTAAGTCCGTTCAACGGCATGTGACGTCAATGGTGCATATGAGTAGTACAAATTATTTTCATATGTCTGTCCGAGACAGGTTGTTTCTTATATTACGGAGCACTGAAAATCCAGTATTTTTGTGTTGAATACCAGACAGTTCATTGTTTGTTCGTTTGGTAGATGGTGCATTCTCCATATTGTTAATTTTTGCAGACACCTCCTCTACTGCTTTTAGACAGCTCGAAAGTACATTCTTCAAGCTGTTTACTGGTTGCTGATTACACCCAAAAGTTTTGATTTATAAAATGCAGATTGTCCAATAATTGTTGTGAAAGTAATGCTATTAACACAATATGTCAAACACCTTGCATTCCCTGGAAGGTAGATCTATCTGCATGGCGAGCAGTAGTTGTAATGAAGCTAAAGATACGCGTTGCGAACCTGACTAACTCTGCGTGTTGACCTCTGGAATGACGTAAGCAGTTACTTACTGCGAGACTCGCAACTTCATATATTTTTAAAGGCGTACGGTCTCCGATGTCTGCTTATCACTATGTCATTACCTAAGCTATGTAAGTTTGATCGGTTTTTCCTGTAAATGAGATTTTTCAACTCGGTATTTCATTTAAAATGATGGAAAAAATATATTTCATGTTGATGTTATTGTTCTATATTAAGGAGTGACCAAAGACGGCCTTCACAACGTCTTCCTATCGATCTTTTTACCTCTTTGACTCTAAAGAAATTCTTATGTTGTTAATCTATTTTAACTGAGTACTGAATTTCGTAAAATGACAATGTATTTATTCATTCTTTCAATGTATCCATGTCTTTGTTATTTATATGGAGGAAACTATGAGACATGGATTAGTAGGATACGAATATATACCACAAATCTTAATGTAAGAACTTTGTAATATCCCTAACATTCGCAAATGACCAGGTTATTTCTTATCTCTAACTCAGAAAACACTCCTCAGAAGGCAATACACAAGCTAAACAAAATTTTAAAGGAGTTTAATAAGACTATATCTTGAAATAAAAGCACAGTGATAGCTTTTGAAGGTAAAGATAGTCTTAGATCCAAAATTGTAATAGAAAATAATAACATAGAACAGGTAGACGAGTTCAAATACTTGGGTTATTATATGTCATATAAGAAAGTAACAGACAGTAATTAAAAAGTCAGAAATATTCAACTATACAAATGGAGCAATAAAAATAAGTCTAACAAGTAAAGCAAGAAAGGATACAATTTTAAAATTGTACAACGTAATATCAATACGTAAAATACTATATGGCAGCGAAGTTTGGGTCATAACTCAAAAAGATAAAAGAAAACTTCAGGCATATGAAATTAAATTTCTAAGAAGCATTGCGGAATATAGAAAAATCGACCACAAAGGAAATGAAGATATACGTGAAGAGCTAGAGATTGGCAGAGTACAAGAATATAGAACTAAATGAGTAACCCTTGTACAAAAAATGGAGAAAGAACGATTATCACGCTATATTTTAAACTATAGACCAGTAGGAAAGAGGAGCATGGGAAGACCGAGAAAACGGTGGAACCAATAAAATTAATTACTGTCGCGAACCCATTATTTAGGATAGCACAGCGCAGAGCAATAAGGGACAGTGCCGGGTGGAGATAAAGAGCATACCTAAGCAGATAAACATAGCGGGTATATAAAAGGCATGCCAAAACAGATAAAGTTAGATAAAAATTCTAGTGACATCTCGATTGTCTTAAAATACATTCGAGTTCTAGTTTGTTACAGAATATTCCAGAAATATCCAGTAATATGAGTAGTGGTATATATATATATATATGTCTTTGTGGGTTCGTAGAATTAAAACTCCAATTGCACAAACTCAGAATGTTCTTTGTTTCCACCGAAATACAGCTGGAACACTTGCCGATCACATACATTTACGTAGCGTACAAAATTCCAATCCACCAGTTCGTCTCTCACAGGTCCACTCCACACTCACAATTACGTACAACTCTCTCTAGAGCTGACTAAAGGCTCCTCTGATACACGTACGCAGTCTTCCAGTCCGTTCGCTAGTACGGCGCTCTTCACGGCTGCTCGCCAAGAACTGAACTCTCCTCCAGCCCAGCGCGTCGCTTATATAATACCAACTGACCAATCTAGAAGATTCCGGGTTAGATAAAGTATCCTGATTGTCCCAGACGTCAGAGGTAGGGGAAAGAGACGGTTAGTGCTTTGTGACACTTTCCTAACCATCCCCTATGTTAGCGCTACAAGATAAATGGGTGGGCGTGGTCTGAATGCCTCCTGTCTGCTACCCAGCTCCAGTTGGTCGTGCCTTCCAATAATTGGGTGGCACTATATATATATATATATATATATATATATATATATATAAGGATGCCGCTACTCGGCAAAGGATAGTGGTAAACAGAGTCGTAACACGAGTCGTAAACAGAGTCGTAATGAGAGAGTGGTAATATAACTGGAATTTGAGTGAGCTCTTTTTTTGTGGTCAACAACCTTGGAAGATTGTATTTGTGTATGTGACGTAACTCTTCTCGAATCAGGAGTTTACCAAGTGTATTTCTACGGAAATAAAGAACGTTTTGAATTTCTGCAACTTGGACTTTCAATTCTAGGAACCCATAAATTCACATTATGTAGACTGCAGAAGGCAGTAATGCCTAAAATTTGAAGGAAGATGATTATGTGGGCATAGTGATAGTTCACTCGTAAGAAACAGCACACCACACGTGTGTAACTTTATTTTTAAACACAGTTCCACTAAACAAATTTCATTTCAATCTGCAACAGAAATGTGAATGGCTCCTTGTTAAAAGGGCATCACTTTACTGATTACGCTTTGAAAACTTCTTTAAATCTCAAGTATAAACAGCTCAGTAACATTTTACTAAATTACAAACAAAATTTCCTTGTGCTTTAATTGAGTTATTATTTATCTACCTTTGATAATATCTACCTTTAAAAGTATCTGTGGTAGCTATAATGAAGTTTTACAACGTTTGTTGTGCATCCTTTCCCATGTATGCGTTTCAGGTTATTAACACATCTGATTAATCGTTTGTAAGAATATGCAACATGTAATATGAAATTTAATATTACCCCTTACAGGAGTGGAAGAGCGCGTGGTATCTGCGTGGGTATGCTTTATAATTATGGCGTCGTTTATTGCTCCGCAGCCATTAAGGCGTTGCCATAATTGTAAAATACAACCCAGCTCGTGTAGGTTATTCGGTGTCATTCTAGATACCGTCTCCTATATTGCAACTTGGGTATCTTTCCCTAGAGGCAACCTTTTACAAGGTAGCTAATGTTACCAAACACCATGTTTCAACTTAATTTGCCCTTTACGAACATAACTGGCTTATTTTCTGTTTATCTTATTTTAAGACATTAACAGAGAAAATTGTTGTTAAGTGCAATCACTTCACCGAGCGAAGTGGAGCCGTGCTAACGTGTGCGACTCGAGCCTCCACGTTCCGGGTTCAGTGCCCTGCGGCCGCCTATTTCGACTCACTTTTCCGTGGTTTCCCTGGTAGATAGGCCAGTGCGTCCCTCCTACCACGTATTTTCTTTCTCACAGTTACTGCACGCATAAATTCCCTCCCTCCCTCCCTCCCTCCCTCCCTTCCTCCCTCCCTCCCTCCCTTCCTCCCTTCCTCCCTTCTTCCCTTCTTCCCTTACTCCCTTCTTCCCTTACTCCCTTCTTCCCTTACTCCCTCCCTTACTACCTTCTTCCCTTACTCCCTTCTTCCCTTACTCCCTTCTTCCCTTACTCCCTTCATCCCTTACTCCCTTACTCCCTCCCTTACTCCCTCGCTTCCTCCCTTCCTCCCTTCCTTCATTTATTATTTATTTATTCATATCCGTAACATCTGATTTGACACTGCAGGATCAGGCGATTTATGGTGCAGGATAGTGGATGTGTATTTTATAAAAGTGTCTTCCTAGCGTCAATCCCGACTACTAAGCCAGAACTAACCTCATGTTAAGCCACACGAAGTAATAAAGTGAGGATTGGGGATATTTGGGGGCAGCTTTGGATGCAATTGAACTGGAAACATTAGTCACACCACCTATGCTTGCGCATTTGACCGACCCTTTGAGTCTCTCACCGCTCTCTCCCAGGGTTCTCGGATTGGATCTATCCAATAAGGACCATAAGTTAACTTCTAGCTCTAGTGCAACCCAAAAATAGTCTGTACTTTGGCTCCAATTGCGGCCTAGTTTAGATGGTATTCCACTTGCAATTTGTAGATTTAAGGTCTTCTTCTTCTTCTTCTTCTTCTTCTTCTTCTTCTTCTTCTTCTTCACTTCATGGCATACGCAATCAAGTTCCTGTTCCGCCTTCGAAGTCCTCCAGCCACCGTTTCCTGGGTCTACCCACCGATCTCCCAAATTTAGGATGATACTGTAATATCTGTTTTGTAAGTCTGTTATCTGGCATTCTTTCAACATTTTCCTTCCATTTTTGTTTGAGATCTTTTAACCTATCATTCATACTAAAAACGTCCAGCTCTTCTCTTATATTTTCATTTCTTATTAAGTCCCTCTTCGTGCATCCTTTCACACTTCTCAAGAATTTCATTTCTGAAGCCTGTATTTTACTCTCTTGCTTTTTAGTTATCGTCCAAGTCTCATTTCCGTATGTCAGTATAGGTACAGCCATAACTTTGTAGAACTTTAATTTTGTTTCTTTACGTATTTTGTTTCTAAATGTTCTATTTATTGTTCCACACACTCTTTGAAATTTGCTTATTTTATTGTAGACATCATATTCCTTGTCATAAGTAACATCAGTTCCCAGGTAGTTAAAATGGCTTACCTGTTCAACGCAACGATTATTTATAACTATTTTGTTCTAGTTGGCTCTTTCCCAATGAATGCCATTACCTTGATTTTATAAAAGAAATTTTCATATTATATTGCTTACAAAGTTCACCAAGTTTAAAAATATATCTTTGCAGGGTACACTCACTATAGATTTAAGGTACGCTATAGAATTTAAGTTCTTGACTGTCAAAGTTACATAACGTTAAAAGTGTTATTTATTAAGTTGTGTACTCTGTCTTAGGTACGCTTCTTCATTTTTACACCGGTAGGAATTTGAAGGAAACTGTGTTAAACACTTCCTTTGTAGCAAACCATCTTCCAAATCTAACTTAAGGCCCATGTGGTGGCGAAACATTTGCCTTAACACAAATTATTCTCCTTTTAATAGTCAAGGAATCCATAGCACTGTCACACATACACACGATTCGCTGAAGAGGACATTTTTTCTCGCATATATCCCAGATCTTCTTGGGAAGCAAGCCAGGTGAAAAGACGATTAAAATCGACGTTTCGGGAGGGTACATCACTCCCATCGTCAGGATATTTAAAAAAATGCTATAATTAGAAAATGCATTACTGGATATAACACAAGTATCAACAAAGACACAATACCACCAATATTCGCATTACTGAACAAAAGACTGTTTCAGTAAATTAAATGCCGAGTCAGGAAATGGTGTGAATGTAGAAAACTATTTCGGTCAAACAAACGTAACCACTTAACTTGATGATCAAGCTGTGTGGACATGTGCTTCTTAAACCGATGGATTTCCATTTTTAAAGACAGTTTTTAAAAGGAGCTGAATTGAAATCCAGCATCACGATTAAGGGTGCTCCTCTCGGAGGAAATGGCCAAAGCATCATTAACTCTCCGCTCCCAGTAACAGTTGCATTTTAGCAACATGGTCGTCTCCCGAAAGTTGGCTCTATGGTCGTTATCAAAACAATGCTCTGCCAGTTCCAACGTCTCAGGTTGCACTAAACGAATGCTCCGTTCATGTTCGTTTATTCTGGCAGCGATAGTCCTTCCGGTTTGTCCTATATACGGTGGCCAACATTCACTTGGAATGCAGTACAGTCCCGAAACTTGGAAGACCAGTTTGTCTTTCACCGGTCCCAACAGATGTTTTATCTTTATGTAGGAAAAACCGGAAGGACCACCGCTACCAGAATAAATGAACATGAACGAAGCATACGTTTAATGCAACCTGAGAAGGCTGGGTTGGCAGAGCATTGTTTTGGTAATGACCATAGGGCCAAATTTTAGGACACGACCATCTTCGCAAAACGCAACAGTTACTGTTAGCGGAGAGTTAAGGAGGCTTTAGCCATTTCCTCCGAGAGGAGCACGCTTAATCGTCATGCTGGATTTCGGTTTAGCTCCTCTTGGAAACCGGCCTTAAAAATGGAAATCCATCGGCTTAAGCAGCACCGGTCTACACAGTTTGATCATCAAGTTAAGTGGTTACGTTTCTTTGACCTAATTAATTTTATACATTTACGCCATTTCCCGGTATGGCATTTAATTTACTGAAACAGTCATTTGTTCAGTAATGTGAATATTGGTTGTGTTTTGTCTTTCTAGATATTTGTGTAATATCCAGTAATGCATTTTGCGGTTATAGCATTTCTTTAAATCTCGTGATGATAGGAGAGATGTACGCAACCGATACGTCGATTTAACAATCGTCTTTTCACTTGGCTTATTTCCCGAGAAGTTCTCGAGCATATTCGTCGCTAGGAAAGCTTCAAGTCTTATTTTTCTTGCTATGTTTCCAGCATCCTTAGCATGGCTTTCCTTGGAAGTGAGTAAAGCCAATTGTCCTATGTAGTAGATTTACGGCACTTAAAATTCCTCAAGTATGATTCGGATGCTAATGAGTAAAATCGAGTGGTTAAAAGAGACATAGATGGTCATAAACTTAAAAATCCGGACTTACAAGGAGTACTAAATTTGAATTGGGAAGCATGTAGATCAGGGATGCGAAGGAATGAGTTCTACATCTGCATAAAGAATGTATCGATAGGTCGATAGCGCCGTTGTTAGGCTACATAGTACCAGTGAGGAAATGCGGTACGACCGAAACATACGTGCACTATTGAATAAAATGTTCCGGGCCGCAATAGGAGATATTCCCCGGATGCACTTTTCGTTTCGGCCTCAAATGATTGTTTAAAAAAACATGTGCTTGGCTCCGCCACTGGAAGTAGCTGCAATGTTAGCACACATTACTACTCAACCACTGGATGTCAAGTATTAAAAATACTCAATGCCACAATTTATATACCTTTTAAATTTTGAAGAAGCTAAGTTTAACTTTTGTTAAAATTAAAGGGGAAAGTTCCCAACATTTGAAACACCACTATACTGTGACTCTGCGGGTTCGTAGAATTAAAAGTCCAAGTTGCAGAAATTCAAAATACTCTTTATTACAGTAGAAATACACCTAAACAACTCTGCCAATAGCAGAATGACGTTACACACACGTTCGAAACCTACAAGTCCGTCTGACACACATGCACTTTGCACCGTTAACAACTCTCAACTGTGTTTCATACCTCCCTCCCTCCATCCCTCCCTCCCTCCCTCCCTCCCTCCATCCCTCCCTCCCTCCCTCCCTCCCTCCATCCATCCATCCATCCCTCCCTCCCTCCACCCATCCACCCATCCACCCACCCACCCACCCACCCATCCATCCATCCATCCATCCATCCATCCATCCATCCATCCATCCATCCATCCATCCATCCATCTCTCTCGCACACACACAGGATACTGACAAGCTGTGTTTAGCATCAAGATTTTTGCTGCTTGCCCAACCAGGATTGGGTTTTATCGCAGGAAAGGTTTTCTTTTGTTAGGATAGTTAAAGATGGACTTTTATTGTATTAGGACGATGGTAAGACTTGAGATAGTATATTACTCCTCTAAGGCAGACAGGATGCTATGCCTGACGCACCCTGGCGGTGAAGTGGATTAAATTTGATTTGTTTTGGATAGTTTTGAGGTCAAACAAATCTTGCTTAGAGTATGGGAGCTCAGCTTTTGCTCCCAGATGCCCGCAAGCCATGTGATGGACCCAGAAAAGTCGAAGATGACGTCTAGTTGAATCATAATCTCCAAGAGACCTAAGCAGGGCATTTCTATGTGATGGTAAATTGGCGTATCATTTTGTAGCCCGGCGCCTAATTTCATCATAAACGTATGGATGCTATGAGGTTTCATGAAGGAACTTTTCTTGGAAATATCGGCCTACTGAATAGCTGGACCGTAATCCTCTATTCTGAGCGCGTTGAAGATATGCCAGTCACGGAATCTGTGGTCATGCCCCAGACCACACAGGCATAAAGCATGAACGGGACTATGAGAGCTCGAAAGAGATATAACGTTGCGGCATCGATCGAGAACCCAGCATAGGGTACAAGGAAGCATTAGCTCCCTGAACCTTCGCCGAGATTTCCCTGATGTGTCGGCGAAAATTCAAACTTCTTACTCAACTGCCAGGTGTTTGATAGAGGGTAGACATTCTATCCTTCAACATCTGAAATTTAAATGTGGACAGTCTGCGGGGGTATGGCGCTTAGTGAATGGTCTCTGTACGTCCCTCCTATTTATACACGATCAGCTGTTCTCGACGTTTCTCGACGTTTCTCGACACCTGACGAAGCCACCCGACTTTTCAGGAAGCCTCATAGACCCTCGCGTGGAGCGAGAATCGTCCAGACCATGTCTCTTTCTCCCTCTGTTGCTCTCTCTAGGCGTGGCTTGGTCGCTGTCTCTTTCACTCCGCAGTTCCCTGTCTTTCGGCGTTCGCTTGCGAGCGGTCTCGTGAGAATACTTATAAGTACTATACTTTAGTGGATTTAACGAGTTATTCTACATGAATAAGCATCATAACTTTTACAGATTTGGAGAACGGCTGCATATATTCAGAATACCATAGTTTCAGATAATTTCATATGAAAGCTTCCGAGATATTACCTTCTTTAGAAATTTGATATATTGCTAACAGCTGCAACCTATGTTGGAATTAAGAGCTTTTTATGTAGTTGCTCAGTAACGCAATGATCAGCGGTAGGTTATTAAATTTTCAATTTTTACTTTAATGTATTTAGACATTATGTGTTGGCTACGCTAGGCTAAATATATTCCAAAATATACTTTAGTTTTTAAGAAAAGCGCAAATAGAGGAAAAGATATAGGGGCAGAGATTGGAGGTTTTCTAAAGGAAATGATATTGGGTATATTATTCTATGTATATGTAACTGGAAACTATATTTTGCAGCATTAATGTTTTCTAAGATAATTTGTAAAATATCTACTCTGATTTACTTCTTACGTCAACAAAATCTTAATTAGTCTGATAACAGCATCAAAATTATAATTCTTTACCTTTCAACTTTTGTTTTATTCTCAATTTCATAATGGAAGCTCTAACACAAGTAAAAGTCATTTAAATATGCTGATGCCTGATTCCACAAGCATCTATCCGATTTCAAGTTTTTAAGTACAGAGCGTGTTTGATATCATCAGATTGTTTACCATAAAATATTAGCTGCTAATGGATCACCTTGAGCAAAGAAAGATTGTAATAATGTAAACTTTACCTTGGGGTTGTGTAAGTAAGGTGTTTCTCCATGGAAAACAGCTCTTAAGGATATTTGCGTGAGCTGGCCAACTTAGCACGACTTTATTATGTTTCATTACGGCTAAGGTATCATATCTAAACTGTAGATACTGACACTGTACATTCCATCCAAAGCGCATTGAACTTCTAAGTTCAATCTCTGATTATATTTTACTGTGATCATCTTCTCGTCAAATTTACTGCAATCCTTCGGTATAAGACGGTCCGTAGAAAGAAGGTGTAGGAATTGTTTATGGATTATAATACACTTTCTATTCCTTTGGCAGATCCACACCTGATCATAACTGACGTATCTTATATCACTTCTAATTCATGTAGCTGCAATAGATATTATTCAAAAGTCATTCTAAAAATTACCATTGTAAGTAATTAATTTTTCTGCGATTCTGTTTAAGCACATTTATTTTACTTTCTTTACTGTAAATAGTAATAAAGACACCTATTACAATTCTTCTAACATTAATTGACACAATTTAAGGACAATACAAACGTTGAGGTGCTTAAACCCTGTCCAAAAACGTTACATGCGTATGTGCATACTTGTGAATCAGTAGAGACGGTATGAACTGAATTGTTAGACAAATATTAAACTTTATATACTTATTTTCAGTTTATTCCAAATGTACGACTCGAAGATTAGAGTATAGGAATCCAGTAGGTGGTTTAGGGATTGAAGGCCGTGCTACTGTTGATGAGAAAGCATCTAACGTTTCGATCGAGTATTTACAGAGAAATGACTTCTACTGGTTTAAGTGAGGACACGAAAGTTTTAATTAACTTATTTTTCTCTTGTTTCACAGTGTTAAGAAGATAACAGGAGCCATCTTGGTTTTCCTTACATGTTATTATATAGTTCATAGAGATTCAATTAGCCAACAAGGATCTGTAAAGCATGTAATGCTGATTGATCATTGAATAAAATAAAAAAAAAACGAAAGCCTAAGTATATATAACAGAGGATAGGAAATTTTAGAAAATGATTTTAACAAAATCGCTTTTCTTCTTGAAGGATAAAAGTATATACTCAGCTTTGTGGGAATATCATGCGAAGTTTACTTCATTCGGAAGGAATTTTGTATAATTTTTAAAACTCGTAAACAATAGGTGATAAATGAACGGTAGTAATAATTATTAATGCAATAATTAAAAGTATTAGACGCATTTCAATTATAATTATAATTACAATTACTATGATTATAGGAGGTCATTGAATAGCAATGAATTCATGCCATTACAGCACCAGTGTGCCTTGAGCTTCCAACATAGATGGCCGCTTCATGGCTCAGCACCACGGCAAAAGTGGAGGATATTCCAAATGAAACGGCCAGATGATGGCGCCAGTATCGGCCATTCCACAGCGCAAATGCTAGCTCTCTTGGCAATGATCGCTGCCTATCGCAGCTTCTCACCTCCTCATGATGCTGAGTAGACACGGTCCTGTATGTGGGACTTAAAATCCTCACCACTATATGTGAGACCGATCCCATGTGATCTCCACTCTCCAACCCAAATTGTGCTGAGGGAAGGCATCGGACTAAAAGCTACTACATAAAATCACAACCGTTTAACATTCATTACGTATTTCTAGCAGCTTTCTTCTAGCCATTTTCAAGTACAACATGTTATTTCTTTTAAAATTTTAATAGCTCATAATTTTAAGGTGCTATCTTTACTCGGTTTTTCTCAATAAGTTTGGAAGTAGTTTGACGATTTCTTGAAAACGTTCTACCCACATGAAGCGAATACAGCCAGGCCTTGGTAAGTGTAGCTTTATAAAATTCTATAAAAGTACATGATAAACAGAGGAAATCTTGTGAATATAACACAACGTTGTTTTAGTTTCTACCCTCAACCTACGGCAGCTCAGAAGAAATATTCGATTCAACTCAGAAATTCTAAACGGAGAAGTCACTTAAGATATGTCTTATGAGATCACATAGCCCCCAAAATATCAGTTTTAGATATAGGTTCGTTTACTTATAAACAAAAAGTTAGGAAATACCAATTGTTGAGTATCCAAAGCTGCGGTACGAAGATATTAAAGAACATTTCTCATACTGCTCCTAAAATGGAGATTTTCTTTAATATGTATATACATGTAAGTGAGAAATAAAATGATTATCCTGAATTTGCTTCTAAGGGTTCTAAATTACTGTACGTTGAGAATGAAACTGTAATTATTGTTGCGTATAACTGAGATGGATATACTGATATAGAAAGTCACCCAACTCACACAACGTGCAGTTGTGCCCATTTCCGACATACAGTTCATTTTTATTGACTTAAACTCACTAATAGTTTTCATTTTTTCTAAGTGTTAAGTCATTGTTATTTTTCTCTCTCCTTTATAGGTATGGGGAGAATGGAATTTCAAAGCAATACATATTTTAAGATTTGAATATAATTTTGCCTCCTCTAATACCGGTGTCTAGATTTTTACATGCGTTCTCTGTGTGTTCTGCATATATCTGTTAGTTATAGAAGTTTGGTTAAATTCTAATGTTTTGAGAGCTTGTTAGCTGACTTGAAAAAGCATTACGTTGGCATGAATTTCTTTATATATTCGTCTATTATTTCCTCTTACAAAATATTATTCTACCTACTTTTTGCAACATAGTCAGTAGCAAAGAAAATAAACAGAAGAAGAAATTGCGAGACAATTGTTTACTCATGCTTCCGTGATTTACTGTGTAAAATGAACTCATGTGGAACCAAGTATTCCGAAAGTCTGTATATTCAGGTGTACATTCTCCCTTAATTTTTTAATACCTTATAACTACATAGTTTCTCCACTTATATAAAGTGCATACAACTTCAGTATCAATAAGGAAATCTTGACATAGGGTCAACTGGATAGAGTGACTGGACGGAAACTAGGAGATCCGTGGTTCAAATCCCGGCTATGGCATCGCATTTTTCATGTTGACTATATCTCAAAAACCTTACCCTATATACGGATAGTGTGAAGAAATGATTAATTTCCATTAATTAACTAAAATAATAAGAGTTAAATGATGAAGCCTGGGACTCAAGTACTTAGGATAGTAAGTTGCCACAAAGAGTATATATCGAATGCGAGAGCCCTGGTGGTTTACCAGGACGGCACGTTGGGCATGGTAGCTCAATGGGTTAGAGCGACTGGACGGAAACCAGGAGGTCCGTGGTTCAAATCTGAGGCATGACATTGAATTTTTCATGTTGCCTATCTATCAAAAACCTTAGCCTATATACGGCCAGTGAGAAAAAATGATGAATTTCCATCAATTAACTAAAATAATTGGAAGCCTAGTTTTCAGAAATTCAAACTGCTCCTTATTACAAGTAGAAATACACTTCGTACAGCCCTGCCAACAGCAGAATTACGTAACATACACAAACGCAACCTTAAAGGTAGTCTGCCATACGCCCACACACTTGCACACTCAGTTCACAACTGTCAGTTCTCCACTAGCCCCGACTGACTGGCCACGGCTCGTTTATACATACAGTCGTTTTTCTAGAACTCATTGGATAGCTCGAAAGCAGCCAAAATTCACAACGCAGCGAGAGAAAGAAATACTATCCAGACATCTCGTTGTCTCTTTCTCTCTCGACAAGTGTTCAGCGCTAGCGCGTTCGTGGGCGTGGCTGGGCACTTTCTGTCTCTTTCTTTCCCCGCTTCTATCTCGGTTTTCGCTTAAGCATGGACCGGCCGCGGCCACCGTAAGACAATACCTCGCGACATTATCTTAGGTTAGTAATATTTTAGAAAAATTCATTAGAGCTATATCATAGGGAAAATAACATGTTCCTTCATTCAGTTTTCACGGTCGTTTCACCAAATGGATTTAAGTCAGGTCTCACAATGACGCTTTGATTTTACTACATTGACACTTTCACTTTTCTACCAAACCGTTTTAATTTCTTATAGAAACAACAGTCATTGCACATCACAACAAGGCCATAATCACACTATTGTAAAACTACTTTTTGTCTCATCACATCATGAACCTTACTCTCTCACTAACTGGCGATCACGCTGGTTCACGTACAAGAAAGGGTGTTCTATAATTTTCGCAGGAAGTGATGGAGAGAAAATTTCAGGGTTTCTTTTTCTTTAGCCTCTTCTTGTGTTTGGGCGAGAACGCTCTACGCTCTCCTTATTTCTTCAACCGGGCAGTCCGTTAGCACTGAAAGCCACCACCATCCACGTGAAAATATCCGGTTAGAGTACCTTCTCACAATATTTTCAGTGTAAAATAGTGTTAAAATGACATATTTTGCGTATTTCAGTAACATTTATAATTTTTTCATTTGCACTTCTATAAATTCTATCAGTCTTTGCAAAGCTCTCTGCCTGACTCGATGTTGGTCGCTCTCTCTCTCTCTCTCTCTCTCTCTCTCTCTCTCTCTCTCTCTCTCTCTCTCTCTCTCTCTCTCTCTCTCTCTCTCTCTCTCTCTCTTGTGTATTTCCTCGTCAATTCTCTTTATCGAGCTTCGGCTGAAATGCTAAGCTTCTCTTTCCTACGATAGGTTCAGCAGTAGAGAATGTAATGCAGCCGGTTCTTTTAAGTAGCAAAAAATTGTATACGATCTAAAAGGCGCCAGATTCCCAATCGTAAACCTTTGTAGTGACCTGATATAATAAAGTATTACTGTAAAGTGGGAGTGAGACAATTTCGCACAAAGGGCGGGCCCAGAATTATAGTCATAGCCACGTGTTGCACCGGACCCTGCCTGTATGATATTAAACTCTCTTACGAAGTAAATCTAATTAAAACAGGACGTGGGTCATCCGATATCTCCCTTCCGTTCCTTTTCTGCTTTCTGTTCTCCTACTAATTGGGTTTCCATGAATGTTTATGGCTACAAGCGTTTCATAGGACTATAAGTTTAACATTACAGACAAGGTTATACGAGTATATCCAAAAAGCGAGAGAGAAAGAGATAGATATAGCAACAGAGAGAAACGGAGAGTATGTTGGCGAGTTTTAACATCTTCGATTATTGTCCGCTGATATTTACACATGTACGTTCATAATCCTGAAAGTAGTAAAATAGGCTACGTAATAAGCTACACTTCGTTAAATTAAGGTCCATAAATTTCTCAGTGCTTGTATCTTACTTTTATGTGACACATGATTTCGTATTTTCCAGTCGTATTATTTTATGACTGTGTGACATGAAATAGCATGGACACGAAAATTTTAATGGTCTTGACTTTTCGCTCTAGCCAAGATTGTCAAGTAGCAAAAGCTCCTTTCTGCAGGGTAATATCAGCATATCGAATTACGCAAATATCTAAAGGAACATGAAATTATTTTTGCAAATTTTTCCTCCACTATCTTAAAAAGTATGCATACAAACCATATAATTTTTTGTTATAGATTGGGGTTAAAATACTCTTTTACACGCGTGAAAACTAATTTCCAAATTTAATTCATTTAACTTCCAAATTAAAACGAGCCATAATTTCTCTTCCTGCTCTTCCTCCTCTTCCTCTTCTTCCTACTCCTCCTCCTTCTCCTTCTCCTCTTCTTCCTCTTCTTCCTCTTCCTCTTCTTCTGCTTCACTCCAAGGGCTAGGTAATGCTGCCTGTTCCGGCTTAAAACATGTCTGACCATCGTTTTCGTGGTCTTCCCGGATGTCTCTTTCCTCTAGGTTTATAGTTTATAACTCTTCTTGGGATCCTCTCTCTTGCATTTTCTCAATATGCTCTCTCCATTCATTTCTATAATTTATTATTTCTTCTAAAGAACTTATTTGTAAATCTTCTTTTATTTTTTCATTTAGAATTTTATCTAAAAGAGTACATCCCTTTACTACTCTTAAAAATCTCATTTCGGCAGCCTGTATCTTGTTTTTGTCTGCTTTTCTGAATGTCCATGTTTCAGAACCAAACAGAAAAGCAGGCACAGCCATTACTTTATAAAATTTCAACCGTGTTTCTTTTCTGGTTTTATTTTTTACGCTTCTATTTCTTATGCCGCATATTTGTTCAAACATTGGCAATTTATTTTTAAAATCATTTTCATATTTATAACTGACATATGTTCCCAAATATTTAAAACCGGTAACTGGCTCTAAGATAATATCATCAATTACTATTTTGGTTCTAATAGTGTCTTTACCTCGAAACGCCATTGTTTTTGTTTTATTTGTGGAAATTTTGAAATTATAATTCTTACATAACTTCTGTAAAATATATATTGCTCTTTGCAGTTCGTCTTCAGTTTTACATACGCAAATAGCATCGTCTTAAGAATAAAATTTGGTGCAAGATGAATGCCTCCGTTAATCTTAAACATCCACTCTCGAATCAGATCATCTATATAAATTATGAATAAGATAGGAGACAAACTGCAACTCTGTCTTACACATTGATTTGTATGTTTCCATTTACTATACATTGCATTTCCAATATGCATGATGATTGTTGAATCCTTTTATATAGATTTTAGAACTTTAATGAGATGATTTGGGTAGCCTCTTCGAGTCATGATTTCCCACATAATACTTCACTACAAAGCGCAAGAGGGAAATTGAAGCAAAAGGTGACGTCATTAGCCCATGAGAGCATAGGAGAATCTATAAATACAAATAAAAATACAAATAACCTCTATAGTCCTCTTCATCCAGCAATGATTTTATACATCTAAGTAACAAATATTAATATGTAAAGAAAAGAATGCCACAAAAAGATGTCAGATCAGATTGAAACATACACATTGTAACCATATATTCATACCACGTATTATAAGCCAAGTGCCCTGCTGCGGTCACTTTCCTTTAGATGTTATTTTAAGTCAAAGCCCCTAAACATATGTTAATACTTCAATTTCGTTATTTCAAATTTATGAAGAAAAATGCATCAGAAATTTTTGAAAGCTTTAATAGAAAGTGATCCCTGCGGCGTGGCGTAGCGGGCTAAGGCAGTATGCTTTGGTCCCTGGCCACGGAAAGCGGCCCAGGTTCGATCCCATCAGTGGGATGCGGATTTTAGGTGCCTGCTGCCCACTCAGCATCGTGAGGGATGTGAGAAGCTTACAATAGGTAAGATGCTGACTACATCTCCACCCCGTATCGGTTAGATGATCGCCCACCTCTGCCGTGCGCAAGTGGGCGTGAGGCCGGCAGTCGGTTTGGTAGGCCTTGGCACTCTTATGGCTGTCGTGCCAGAGTTAACTTTAAATATAAAGCGAAGGAGGTCAAGGAACAATTGAAAGTAAACGGTGACTGAGTGGTTAGTAAAAGAAAGAAACCAATAAATATTAATGTGTTTAACGTCGCTAATAGAAATTTAAGATTATGAAGAAATGTTATTTGAGTGTTAAGTTGTTTAAATGCGAGTTGTAATGAAAAGACTATGTAAATTGCCTAATATGGTGTGCAACGTTGGTAACTGAAGATGGCGTGAATGATGTGAACCAATTAAACATAAATGAATCACCATGGCAACGGACAAATCAATAAACTTAGATTAGATGTTTCCACTAATATTTTATTGAGTGTTTATTATAGTTTATTTCACTGTCACTTGAAATATGGCATTTTGCTATGGGGTAGCTGTGGAGAAGCCAACCAGGTAATTTTGCTCCAGACGAAGGCTCTTAGAATAATAATAAATTGTGATTCTCGCCAACACTGGGACCTATCTTTAAAGAATTTCGTATTTTAACTGTAGCATCTCTGTATGAATTTGCATGTTTGAACTTCTTTCATTTTCAAAAGACAGATGAGCCACTTCTTTCTAAAATACATGCTCATGATGCTAGGGGCAGATATAATATGGTACCTCCTAAATTTCGCTTACAGATATCTCTGGAATCTCATCTGTAACTTGGAGTGCAATTATAGAATAAATTTCCTTTAAATCTAACACAAATTGTAAATGCAAATTCCTTTAAAACTATAGTTAAAAGTTACATAATATTTATTGACTACAAGAGTATTTAATCTAGGTACATCTTAACGACCTGCTGACGAAACCTATTGCATTGTATGCCAAATGGTTAAATAAATTCGTCATCATCTTCATCAACATCATCATTATTATGGTCACTTTGTATCGGAACGTCATGGAAGACGCAGGTAAAGGACTTGGTGTCGAACTGCATTTGGAGTATGACGTAAGCTCTTAATAATGAAACGTTGTAGAGGAAGGACGTAAAGTTGATGTAAAAGGTATTGATTAGAAGAAATTGTAAAACTTCTATCGAGAGACTTCGAGTATTCAACTCAATTAATCTAACGATTGTAATTATACGTTTAGACATTTATGTAGATATGGCGCAACAGATCAAACGTATGAAGCTTTTGATACTAAAGAGAACTAAATTTATTTCATCTTCGAACACCAATTTAGTTCCTACAGATTCGTCCGAGACCAACCTCATAATTTAAGATTCTCATGCATCGACTAGAGGATCCCAAAATCCAAGTGTCAGATCTGGGCTAAAGCTCAGAAAGAGACGACTTCCAGGACCGAGCAACATCATCTTGTTCCATCCTTGTGGACAACAGTTTAGTGTTTGTCGCGGAAAATGTGTTGAATGCATCCCTAATATCTGGGTCTTTGTTTTATAACTCGCAGTTCTTAACATTTCATTTTACTGGCTCTGATTTCTTTGCTATGATCCCGCTTTCATATACCAGAACTATTACCGCCAATATCTTGAAGGCTTTTATGCCTTTATTATAGAATCGGCTTGAAAGTGCTATTTATTTTACTTAATGCATAATTAAAACAATTTCATAGGACATAATTTCCAGGGCTTTTTGGCCCGAGGTTCCAGGAGAGCTTCCACTGGACCACGGCCCACAAGCCCGGATAACCATTTCTATGTAATGACACCGTTCGTGAACGCCTACGATTTCACTGTTTTGTAACTTAAGACGCAGCCTAAATATTTAAAAAAAGATACCAATTCTATGGTTAAATGTAGAGGCAGATGTTACTTCGAAATTTTTTCACAAGAATGATTGCATTGGCTTTAGATACTGCAATGTGCAGTTGTTGAGACCAAAGGGTATACTCCCATCAGTCCTCGACCCGTAGGACCTAGACCCGGGCCTCTTAAAACCAGGGAGTATCCAAGCTGCCCCAAGGGGCGCCCGAGGTCCTCCGTGAGCCTTTCCACAGGACAAGACCTGGGTTACTAACAAGCCCCCTCCCCCATCTGGTCCAAGGACACAAGACGGGATGGAAATGGATACGCCACTTACGTGCGCCAAAACCAAAGGTGAAAGCTACCGATATGACCTCGGTCGGGCCGCCTGGCGATCTAGCACACATTCTACTAGCTCTGTAGGCTAGTACCCGGGAATATTAATGGCTTACCTCAACTCCGTCCGGAGACGTACCCGATTCCCACGGGTATTTGCCGGACCTAGCCCGGTGCGACCTTTTCCTATTTCCACGAATTAAAAAACGCTAAAGGGGGAGCGTTATGACGATGTGGAGGCGGTAAGTGGGAAAAGAGACTTGACACATGCAACGCATTTAATGGAGAGTATTTTGAAGGTGGCTGAAGTAATTTTTTAAAAAGGTTCATCAATAAAGTTTTTATGACAACAATCCGGTTTCTTTTGGGTCCCCCCTCATATGTCCATAGCAGCGGAGCTGTGTTGCTTGTAGATCTACTAACAAAGGATTTCTATATAACATCTCATCGTACCTCAAATATCTCATTTCTGCTGTCTGCTTCGATGTTGATTGTTTTAGTTAATGTAGGGACATCTGTTGAGCGATAGACTGTCATTTTGGTTTTTATCCTCTCTTTTTTCAATAAAAGCATAAAATAATCTACCTATTGTAAATATTTTTTGACTAATTTACAGATCATTTTTTCCGTCTTCCTATTAATTTTAATGTCCATATAAGATTCAGAGATAAGCTGCAGTTGATAGACTGAACATTGGAGGCCGGTTTCATAATCTGCTGTAGCATTGCATCTGCAATCACCGATACATCTGGCTAAGGGCTTATGCTGATATCTATTTTCCCATGTTCTGTTATTTTCCATTTCCACCATATGATCATATACAGATAATGAATAGTAATAGGGATAAACTTCAGCCTTGCGTAACACCTTGGTTAATTGCTTTCCATTATACATAATATTTCGAAACATGTGCCAAAATATAGGGTTCACAGTGTAATTTCAAAATGGCTTAAGCTAAAACGTTTTGAATTATTTTCTCTTTCTTCGTTTATCTTATCACAATCGTTTCTGAAATCAGTAAAGTTAAATGTGTCTCTTTGCTACCATCGATATGCCTTTTCTAATATAAACGTTACTGATGTACTTATCGAAGCACAATCTTTCTTTTCCGAATACTCATTGTTATGGCATTAATTTGATGACATACGCAGTACTTAACCTTTGCTTTACAAACACAGCAGTGTCACAGCAGTCACAAAACTTGGCCACCTGTGGGAATAGGGGACTTAGTTTTGCCATCACAAACCCGGACTGGCCGCTGTCTACGTCACGAGCGGCAAATAGGTACTCATTTGCTCTGGCACCAGCCAGCCTCCAGATGCTTGACCCAGGAACTTATATACGGTGTTCATTTTTATTCGTTATTTCCCACCCTCCGATTGAGCAAGAAAGACGTCACAGTTGACTGGTGAGTCTATTTTGAAATCATAGTGCCCTCTACGGAAAAGAAGTGGTAAATTCTGAGGAATGGTAAGCAAATTACAGCGCTCTCAGTGTGGTAGCTCTAGCAACTAATACAACCAGCTTCCCCTGGATATGAAGACAGACCACCGCGCCTTCATGGTGGAATGCTACTTTCGTACCGGCATTAATATTGGTGCGACATATGAATATAACTTAGCCAATCCATAGAGGAGTTTATGCAAAGTTATCGGGCATCCAGAAAAGTCTGTTGGAGCGTAATGTTGTCAAGTGTCCAGGTAACGTCAAATTGACATACTTTTGTTTGCAACATAAACGTCTTACGTTTCATCAATTAAAATATAATTTTTTGTCATTCTCACGCTCAATTAAAATTTACAGTAATGTTGGTATCCTTATGATTTTTTAAAAAGCAATAGGTGCATAAAACATTTCCAAGATACAGGATCAGTTACAGGCAAAAAGAGACACAGGGCGCTATAATAATGTTATGACAGAAAGGCATCAAGCATACCTTCTCGCAATACAGACAGTGTTTAAGGGGAAGAGAGAAAGGAAATATAAAAAATGAATACGTAAGACTGTGTATTAGAGATATTTTCTTATTTATACTTGAATAAAAGCTTTCTATATGTTATAACACTAATTTATATTTCCTTCTAAGAACTTGTTCAGCTAATTTTCTGGTTTGTAATGGAGTTACATTGTGAAGAAACGTGGGTGATAGAAAAGAATTGAGATCAAATTGAAATATTTGTATTTTATGTTACAGGTTTACAATATGCATATATGTCTACTATAACAGAAAAACAGATGCTCGTTGTGAAATAAGTGTTCATTGACTTATCATTTCGTATATTCTCCACGGTCTACTTTTATGGCTGCATATTAGCTTTGCGGTGCACTGCATTGCATTATATAGTTTTTTTTTTTTTTTTTTTTTTTTTTGAATAGTCTTGAAACCTCTCAAATAGTGTATTTGCCTGCCGGTAGAGGGAAGCCTTAAAGCTGCTGCCAACACATCTAATACGATCGCAAGCCACTAGGGGAATCGTATATAAACCTGCTCCATCAGCGATGCTGTTCATGACGTCAAATTTTGCGCGGTAAAATTACAGTTAAAAATGAACACTGTGTATAATTGAGCGCTCTCGCTAATTGGAGCAGTTAGGAACGGAAATAGTAGAAGGTCAGTAGAACAATAGTTCTGTGAGAATCGGGAAGATACAAAGCAGTTGGTTTGCTTTAAAGAGGCTTATGTAAATATTTGCACTACGATAATTTATATGGACCAGTCGTATTTGCTCAGAAACGCAACTTCCCGCTGGGGGTGCAGTGGTGCTGACCACATCTCCTTCCCGTATAGATTGGCTGATCACCCACTTCATGCCTATGGGCATGAGATCATTAGTGGTTTTGCAGGCTCTGGTCCGCTAGCGGGCTGTTACGTCATGGGTTACGGTTTGGTGTTATTTGCTCTGAGCATTAATATAAGTGAAATTAAGTGTAGCTTAGATTCAATGATAAATAACGTGCGTTTAGGAAATCTAATCATGTGAAAAGGCTTTTGCCTTTCTAAGTTTCAGGATCTTTAGTGTTCCACTTTTTAAAAATTCGGAATGGCTATTGCTTTGTGCTAATATATAATGCAAAGGTAATTCTGTAACCTATAAACCTTCATGGTTGCAGAGATTTACATTTATCATATAACCACCAACAGCGTTGTTGCTTTCTCATTGCTTCAAAGAAACATTTAATTCACATATTTTGAACTTCCCGTGATAGTTGTTCGAAATCAAACGTTTCTTAAATAGTGCTTACTGCTTGAACTATTTCACAACATTTCAAAACGTTATACGCAATAATTTCGCACTTATTCTACTTTAGCTGTCTCTAACATCAGAGTAATTTCGGCATTCTATGTTTATGAGTTCAGGAAATAGATTAGTTCATTTCTCCCTTCCTGCCTTCCCTCCTTCTCTCCCTCCTTTCCTTCTCCTACCAATTCATTTATACATTTACTTATTCATTTATTTATTGTTATATGAGAAGTTTCCCAGAGCCAAAGCTTATACTAAGGAACAGTACAAAACCATGGATAAAATTATGGCAAACATCCCTAAACATTATTTATAATGCAGTTAAAAATCAGAGATATACCTAGTTGATAGTGTCTATGGTATTTTCGCTTTTTTTAGAGTCGCTTTTCTTTATTTGTAAGTGTTTCATCGTCTGCTTATATTTACAGTCCGATTTTTAAATGAAGATACGTTAAGGTCATTAGGCTAGGGACGCGAAAGTTAAGAAGGGAATGTCGTTGCAATGTCGTTGCTAGTGAGTGAATCATACACTCCTCAGCTCAGTTATCGCTTTTTGTATGCGGGAAACAGAGTTTGCCTAGATGCGCTGTGTATTGTTAGCCTACTCTCTTAAAACACAATTAAAATACGTTTTTATGGAACAAGACGTAGTGGCGTTAGGATTAGAGGTGGACCGAGGAATCATGACCCAAGGCAAATATAAGCTTACGGTCGGGCTGTTATATTGCACAGCCAAGCTAGAAAACAGAAAAACATTTGCGAACTCTTCAAAATGTGAGCGTCTCAGGTACTGTTAAAAGAAACGGCTTCGACGTCAAGTAACAAGTCATCGTCATTTCATAAAGAATTATGTGAAGTGTTTGTTAGTGCAAATGTTCCGCTAGGAAAATTAAGTAATTCCAAATTACGAGATATTCTTGAACGTCACACTGGTCATACAATTCCAGATGAAACAATTTTACGTAAACATTACCTACAAAAATTTTATAAAGACACGTTAAACCAAATACGTGAACGTGTGAATGGGGAAAAATATTATATATCAGTTGATGAAACAACCGATTCAGATGGGCGTTATGTAACCAATGGTACGCTAGGAGCTACTAGTGCCGGACAAATGTTTCTTCTGACGTCAGATATTATGAAAGCTGTTAACCACAGTCAGATATGCAAACTGTTCGATAAATCCATGTGTTTATTGTGGCCTACTGGAATGACAGCGTGCTCCTCTTCCTAACAGACGCGGCACCTTACATGGTAAAGGCGGCAAAATCGATCCAATCATTTTACAGAAATGATGGTGCATGTTATCTGTTTGGTCCATGCTTTTCATCGAATTCAATATGGTGGAACAGGTCAGATCAACATTTCCAGAAGTAGATACACTAATTTATGCAGTAAAGAGAATATTTTTGAAATCGCCAAGCCAAACTATATATTTGAAAGAAAAAGCCCCTACTATAGCTTTGCCACAGACACAAATTTTAACACGCTGGGGTACATGGTTAACTGCATGTATATACCACTGTGACAATTTTCATATAGTGAGAGAAGTGCTGATTAGCTTTTTGGGTAGGGTAGATTCTAAGGTGACTGAGAGCGCACAGGATCTGATCAAATCCAAAGTAAATTAACTTTCATTAAATCAAATTTTACATTTTTGACGGGTACTATAACTCGCCTTGAAGAATGTAGGATGACACTGGATACGTCAACTGAGTTATTGAAGATTGCGGAATAGAGGATACAAAATGTAAAAGGTGAGTTTGGGGACAAAATTAGAGAGAAAATAAAATTTGTCTTGGACAAAAATAAAGAATACCAAACAGTTTGTCAGATTGCCGATATCTGTCAGTAGAAAACTTCAGAACTGATATTTATGAACAGGATTTAACAGGTAGTGACAGTTAACTTTCTTCTCGGGCAACCAGCCAGGTGAAAAGGTGGTTAGATATCAACATTTCGGCAGTGTACATCTCCCATCATCAGGATATTTATAAAATGATATAACCTCAAATGAAATACTGGATATAACACATCTATAAACAAAGACAAAACACTATCAAAATTCGCATTACTGAACAAAAGACTGTTTACAGTAAATTAAATGCCAGGTTAGGAGATGGCGTGAGTATAGAAAATTGTGTCAAAGAAACGTAACTGCTTAACTTGATTATTAAACTGTATTGATCTTTGTTTCTTAATTTGACGGATTTCCATTTTAAGGCCGGTTTCTAAGTGGAGCTGAACTGAAATAAAAATAAATAAATAATTAAATGAATAAAATATGAAAATTCTCCGTCCCTGTATCTAATTACTAAAATCGGGACATAATTTCCAAATTTTACATTTATTAAACAAAAAACAACAAACTACATAATCACTTTTCAGATAATATAAACAGAAAATAGAACAATTTAAATAAAAAATCATAGAAAGACCACCAATTTCAAATTAACTACAAAATTACTGGAATCCAGTAAATAATTTAACTGACAGCCAGCTAAATATCTACAACTACACAAAACGAAAACATATACCGGCATCCGGTATTAAATACTGGCAACCAGTATTAAATATCACAAAATAATTTACAATTAAAACAACAAAATAACTCCAAAACTCATTCAAATCAAAACTCTATAACATCAAATTAAATAACCTATTTCAATCATCTCATTCATACCATTTTAAAAATTATCTAACAAAATGCATACCATATAATTTCTCTACACATTCTGTATATATTCACATCAACTTATTATCATATTCAGAACATACTTCAACAAAATACAAATATTCTATATTATGAATTTAAACAGCTGAACTGAAATGCAGCATCCCAATTAAGCGTGCTCCTTTCAGAGGAAATGGCCAAAGCCTCCTTAATTCTCCGCTCCCAGTAAGTATTGCATATTGCCAAGATGGTCGTCTCCCGAAAATTGGCTCTATGGTCGTTATTAAGACAATGCTCTGCCAGCCCAGACTTCTCAGGTTGCATTAAACGAATGCTCCGTTCATGTTCGGTTATTCTCACGCCATCTCCGGACCTGGCATTTAATTTACTTTTGTTCAGTAATGCGAATTTTGATCGTGTTTTGTCTTTGCTTATAGTGTTATATCCAGTATTTCATTTGAGGTTATAATGTTTTATAAATATCCTGATGATGGGAGAGATATACACTTCCGAAATGTTGATATCTAAACATCTTTTCACCTGGTTGGCTACCCGAGAAGAAAGTGAGCGTATTCGTCTCCAGGAAAGCTTCAGGTTTTATTTTAAGTAGTGACAGTGTGTTTTAAATGTGCACCTATAACATCTGTGGAAGTGGAGAGAAGTATCTCAAAGTATAACGCAGTTTTAGCGGACAACCGTAGTTCCTTTCCTTGTGATAACTTAAAGATGAACACTAAGTAAAGTATATTTAACTAATGGGTACAGCAACTTATTTTTTTCATATTTTATAGAACTGAATTTGAACTGATGAATTTTGAATTTATTATGTAGTAAAAATAATTGCATTACATACTAAGAAAGTTAATTTTAAAATGTGGTTATTCGAACCAAATATCCATTATTTGTCTGTGACAGTTATTAATTTATTATTATGATAGAAATTGTTAATTTTTGTTAGGTCATTTTTCTTACACTTTATCTGCATTTATTTATATTTTAAGGAACTTTATAGCTCATTTTTAGAGATGTTTAGGTCAACAACTTACGGGACCTAATGATAACACATCAATTTTTTCTTAGCATGTTATTCCAGTAACAGAATTGTGAAACTTGCTAATCAGCACGAGTATATTAACGAAGCACGAGAAGCTCCCTGGGATTCACTAGGTCGTAAGACCACCAACAGAATGTTTAGAAGCGCAGTCTATGTTTGCCTTCCGTTTCGCAAACGACATCTCTGCCTTGTGTTATCTTATGAAGCAGTCTTTTGTGCTTAAAGCTCTACCTAGAGGGGAGATGAGACCACTACAAACGCACACAGCTATGCTTTAATTTTTAATGTCTTCTGCTACGTGCAACAGGGGAAATTGTGAAGAAACGCGGGTTTATTAAAATCGGTGAAGCCACGTGTCGCAGCCTCAAATTCCTAAAAGTGCACTGCAGCCTTTCATCGCCTTTGTGTGATATTAAAGGAATAGAGTAGTACCTACATACTAAAAGCGTCACTAGCAAAAATGAAATATTTTGCTTCAGGAATTAAGCTCAGTGTCATTAAAAGAAATTCCGTAGAAGGTATAGTATTACATATTATGCATATTACTTTAATTATGTCACCTAGGATGGAAGAAGAACGCTAATACACGCAAAATATATATCAAATTCTATAGAAAATGCATTTATAAATCTGCTCAATAATAAGTTAGAGTCCATGCACGTTGTTGGAGTATTTTGAAATCATACGCAGAAATAAAGACGAATAATTAAAATCATATAGAATGCTATTTATGTAGCACAACAGAATACAGCAAAAGACAAATCTTTTACAGGAAAATTACTCTTAAAGTGTGTTTTGCAAAAGTTGACCAAAACAGGACAGTTGCAAAAACGCAATAAACATATAACCAGAGCATCGTGCTTAGTCCGAGGGCTGTACAATAAGGAATGATCATAATTCTCTTACGGTCATAATTCTTCGCACTAAAATTCAATCTTATTTTATTCTGTTATCTTAATGTGAAACAAACACGCCTTAGTAGTTTCATCGTTGGTACGCCTGGTTCCCGCCTGTGAGAACTAGGCAAATTCACACATTTCTGTATCACCTACCGCTGCAGTGGAGGTAACATGTGAGGAACAACATGCAGCTTTGAAATTCCGCTTTCGTCTCAACAAATCTTCAGTTGAGGCCTACACAATGTTACAGGAGGCATATGAAGAGTATGTTTTTCCCTAAAGCACAGCTGGAAGGTGATTTAAAATGCTTAAAGAGGGGAGATAATCAAGCTCTAAGGAAGGTGGAACCTGTGCTCCAGTTACTGATCTTACGGAAGAGAACATCAACACTGCTGCTGCCATTGTGAGAGAGGATCGAGGAATTACCTTAAGATCACTTTCTAATATACTAATATTTCATTAGGTGCCACCCATACCTGGTGACAGAAACATTACACTTGAGATATGTTTGTGCGCGATGGGTTCCGAGATGGCTGCATATTGCCAATGTTGTTGCTGAATATCTTACAAAAATTAACGTGAAGTGCATCCCTTACCCTCCCTATAGTCCGGATTTAGCCTCATGTGACTCTTTTTTTCTATTCCCAAACTTGAAGAAACGCCTTCGTGGGAGGCATTATCCATTATCAGAAGCAGTGGTGAAGGCTGCGGAGGCGATTTTGAAGGATCTCTCAAAAATGGTTTCCTCATATCTTCGAAGACGCTGGGACAAGTACATCACAATTATGAGGATGAGTAAAGGTACGTTGTAAAAAACAAAACAAAAAAAAAACACAAAAAAAAGAAAAAAAAAAAGAATGTGATCACTGGTTATTGCCAGCCATCGTATAAATTACTGGAAGCGTGAGAGGCTGATAACAAACTAGTTAGAAATAACTAGGAACTCCGAAAATAGAGAAGCTTTACCGGCAAGAAGTATATGACTAATTTTATTTTCATAAGATCCAAAACGGTAGACTTTCGCTAAACAAGGTATATATTACAGTGGCAAAATTAACCCTAACTGATCAACTATGGGAAACGTTTTCAAACTCTGCACTTATGAAGCTCCACTTCACATTAGCCTGTGCGCTGAGAATCATTTGATCTACACTCAATTTATATATTGAATATTGGCGGAAAATTAAAAAATAGATTGTGTCAGCAAAATAACTACAGATATTTTCATAACTGTTGTTCTTATATAAAACCACTTCAGCGTCCTGTTTTTGACTACCCACATAACTCGGCCGTATTTTCTAACTTCTGTATTACCGCTTTATAGATTATAGGCTTGGTTTCTTTATTTAAATGTTTGTTTTTCCATATAATATCATTTATGCAGCCTTCAATTCTCGCTGCTTTATTCGCTTGATATGTAACTTCATTCTGCAGTGCTCCCCAACTAATTAACTCAACACCCAGGTACCTAATTGTCATTACCTGTTCTATTATTTTCCTCTCTAGTTGCAATTTACATTTAAGGGGAATTTACTTATGGTCATTGATTTCGTTTTGTTATAGTTTCTACACCCAAGATAGAATCTATATAGCACTCTCTGTAAGGCATCCTCAGTGTTTGCCATCAGGACAGCATCGTCAGCGTAGCATAAAATCTCAAGGTTTTTATTTCCCATTTTATATCCATCTATTGTATTGATCTCTTTTATAATTTCATTCATTACTAAATTGAATAGTAATGGACTAAGAGAATCTCCTTGTCGAACCCCTCTTCTGACTGGTATCTTCTCAGATATTTACACTTCCACTTTTATTCTATTAAAATTGTTAGTGAAAATGTCATTAATCAATAAAATTAATCCATTCGGTAGACTATGTTTTTCTAAAATGTTTAAAACATCTTTAAGTTCCAGCCTATCAAGGGCCTTCTCGAAGTCTATAAAACATAGAAATGCAGGTTTATTATACTAAACAGCTTTTTCTATTACCTGCTTTATCACAAAAATAGCGTCAGTCCCAGGCTTCATAGTTAAACCATTATGTTTTATTTTAGGTAAATCGATGGAAATAATCATTTGTTTCACACTAGGCGTGTGCAGGCTAAGGTTTGAATGAGTAGATCCAGACTGGATAATTCAATTGCACGGAGAGTGAGGGATCCGTGACTCAAATCCCCGCTATAGCATTGAATTTTTCAGTCTGGCTCTATTCGTACAGCTGAAGTATAATATTTGTAACCCATCACACAGACTCCCTGAAGATTAGTCGAACAGAAAGATTAACTTCAGTTTCTGAAGTAAATCGAAACCAGTAACTGTATTTTTACTTTTTCATTGATGAGAACACCTATTCAACTCCATTAAATCACAACTTGAATATTTTTTGGGTAAGTGTTTTATAACCTGTATAGAAAACTAATGTTTTCCTACCTTTATAATCTTATTATACATATATTGAAAATAGTTGATATATAAATAACACCAGTCATGTTATTTGAAAGTACGAACAGCCAGTAAATCGCTGTTGTTACGGGCACATGGCAGTGTTATAACAAGGAAGTAATTGCCCGCACATACATTGTGCTCATTACAAGCTCTGCAAACTGGATAGCTATAAAAACAAAATATATGTTATACAAACTACTCGGCGCCAGTTTTCTTACCTCTGAAGCAGTGGCGTATCCTGAAAATGTAACGTTTTCATGCAAAAGCATGCAAAGTGAAACGGATTATACATATACATATATAGGGGAACATGGTGCAGGACAGCGAACTTAGTATTTTTGCATCTATATTTCACATTTGAACATTCATAAATTGTGTTTTGGTAATGTAAATGTATTTATTATTGCATAATTACGTGGAGAACATAAATTAAATAGACACTCGCAAGAAATGGGATTGGCTATCACGTCAAAAACAAAATTAGTACATTCGCCCCGTTTTGCCAATTTGGTGGGGCAGTAAGGGGCATTATTTCTTTGACCAATTTTTAATCAGTTTCTTTTTTATTTCTTTTACGTTTAGTTCACTTTTCACAATATGCACAAATAGGTACAACATGTTCATCATCACTTTCGACACCTGCACAGGAATTATGAGCCAACTGCAGGCAGCAGGGATGTCTAATCCACCCTCCTTCTGAATAATCGTGGCAGTAAAGACAATCATCTTCTTCGTCTGCTGCCACTTCTTTCCTGTTACCTGGGACGTTTGGATACAGGAGGATTAGGACATCTAGGCCTACCTTTTGATGATTCCCGTTTTGTTTCGCTTTCTGAAATACATGTTTTTACAGGTTTTTTATTCATTTTTTCATGTTCCGCATACAAAAGCGCTTCTTCATAAGGGGATGTTGTCAGTATTGTGCCTTTTCCCCCTGTTTTTCCAAACTCTCTTGTTTTTCAGATCTACCTTTGTAATAGGTGTGATATTTTTGGGCTGGAACTGTGAAAATTACTGCAGCTTGGCATCTCAATGTTTGCTCTCCCCATAGGTGAACCAGAGACAACGGACATTTCATAACTTGAAGGATTAACATCATCAGGACCTCCTGAAGAAAGCTCAATATCTGTCGTTTTGGACGGTAGGAAATCAGCATCACCAAACACTTTGATGTTCACAGACCATATTCCAGTTTTTCGAAACCCATTGCCTGCCGCATGTAACTGGCACCAAACAATGATGCAACCTGAAACAGTGTCACGAATTTTCCTGGATTAGATTTAACCCAGGAGCGAATTTCATTCTCATATTTGATTAGTGGTTTCATGAAATAAACATCTAGCGGCCGCAGCCTGTGAGAACGTTTTGAACAACATAATCAGGATTATCCTGTTTCTTCTTAACGTAGCGTTCAAGATTTGTTTGGGGCACTTGAAATTAGCTACCCTTTTGTACCCCATTGAACTATCAAATACAGCATTCAGAGGCCCCTCCATTGAGACTAAAGACCACTCTTGCCTCTGTGACTTCTTTACGTAATTACGCACTATTCCGAAATCACATAAAACATGAGTAGTCAATCATATAAATAACACACAAAGAGTTTTACACCAGGGGCAAAATGGGGTAGTACCCTGTTATGCCCCACCCATATTGCCCCGTAAACACAAACTTAGGTTAATGCTTGTCGATGGTTCGATACTTACAGATAACTTAGCGAAAAACATGGATTTAGAAGTAAATTAAGTGTTATATTCCTTAGTAATTATTGTTTTTATGTAAATGTAGATGTGAGGTACTTGCATGCTTTGAAAGGTACCACGAATCTTGTAAAACCTGCTTCAAACTGTATCCATCACTCAACTCGCACACAACAGATTCGGTTATGGCAGCCAACTAACGTGTACTAGTAGCTGAGATTGAGATGACGTAGTTTTGACAGATTCCGATAGATTGTGCAACCTACTGGAGAGTAGAGTACACACGTATACCCCGTTCTGCCTCACTACCCCGATAGGCCCCATGTTCCCCTACACACACACACACACACACACACACACACACACACACACACACACACACACACACACATGTATATATATATATATATATATATATATATATTCTGAGCAAAACATTTTGTTTTGCCTAATTATATAGAGGAATCCGTGTACTTCAATTTCTTATTATTTTTAATGCCATGCAACCCTTTAAAACTTGTGGAATATGACTATTTAAGTGGGTCACTGTATGTGGGCACAGTGGTTTATAACACCTATTATGGTCATGTTCTGGTGCTTTTAATTTTCAGCGCTTTTCAGAATATAAATTTCTCCACACGATGCAGCTTGGAAATTGTTCTTAGATAAAAGCAGTACCAAAATAAATTGATAAAGTGATTTTTTATGTCACCAGTGTTCGTGCAATTAATTAACAAAGTACACAATTCACAAGCAAATATTAAAAATTAATAAATGGAGAATTGAACAATTTCTTTATCATAAACTAAGGGTCAGATTAAAATTTAATCTCATAAATTTACTAATAATGTATTTATGAGTATAACTGGGAAGTATTACTTTTCTGAAACTAAAATTGCATCATTTGGAGTAGTTTAATTGAATAACATTAAAACACTATAACTATATCAATAACACAAGAATTATTTTCGACAAATGTCTGAAAATTGGTGTTTAAACCATTGTTAATAGTATAATAATTGTGTTAAAGTCTCAAGTCATTCCAAGCAAATTTGTATATTTTAGAATTTTCAAAGATGGATTTACTTAAGTTTTTCTTTCAAATTGAGAGTAACTATACTTTTTTTCTAATTCAAATCATATTTAGTATGAAGGCAATTGAAAATTTTTATTAAATAAACCTAACAGACATAATCGCCATTGCTTTGAACACTCAGCGCAAACTCACTGGAGTACATTCAAAACTACTTTGCACCTTGAATGCATGCATTTCTCCGTATCTCAAAGTTGCTATATTAAGTTCATGACAGGTGATTACACTGAGCTCTTGCCTGCACTGCTGCAGAAACTAAGGCCACAAAAGTAGCCATCTGTTATTTATCTTAATAAACACATCTTTGTATTAAAATTCGCGATTTTCTCAGTTAGTGGCTTATTATACCTACTCTGGTATTTAACCCTCCGTTAGCCGCGTGGGGCCTGGGAGGCCTCTAGCTTTATATAAGTGCTGTCGTTTCCGAGCGAACACACCTACGTAATTGCCTGAGCATCTTACACTACACCTTACTCGAATGTTTGCTGCTGCGGAGACAAATTTTTCTCTTTATTATTCTAGCTACAAGAATGACGAATCAGCAACTAGGTGTCGTGCGGGTCTAGCGGGCCCCTTGCGCCTACTCCCGTTAAATGTTGATGACATGTTTCTCTTCGTTAGTAAGTTGTGGAATGTTGCATAGCCAGTGGAAGGAGCTTCTTCGTCAGGAATATCAGTGAAAGGTATGACCTACAGAACCCAAAGGACTTGGAAGTACGTCGTCTACTTTGCTATGACGACGTCTAACCGTTGGATGACATTTTGTAAGAATCAAGATAATCCTGATTCACGAGATAAAGTGCAAACAAGATCATTAGATTCAGAAACAGTAGTTTTTATCTCAAGTCTACTTGTTTCGTCGGGCGAAGTCTCACAAGAAGGTGCCTGAATCAAGCATTATAACGACACTAATCTGGAGTTGATGTAATAGATAAATTGTGTTCTACTTTCAATATAGCCGGATCAACAAGATGGTGGCCAATGTTAATCGTTTACCATATGTTGAATATTGCAGGTATTATCCTTCTTGGAAACCAAAACAAATATTCCACAAAACAGGAATATTTTAAAGTACTACCCTTAGCTTCACTGTCTCAACAGCTACAAAGATGAGCAACAGCATCAAAGCTACACAATGATCTGAAAGAGCACCTAAGAAATATAAACCTGAACAACCAACAGCTGATGAGTTGCCCAACGCACCAGAATGACTAAAAGGAAACGATGTGAACCCTGCAGTAAAGACAAAAATAATAGCAAATTAAATGATAAGTGGGAAATCCAACGCTCCTCTCTGCTTGAGAAAACATGCCAAAATGTTTGCGATAACTGATTAGTTAGGGGAAGCAAAGAAGAAATATTTAATGACTTCGATTAACTGAACATTTCCAATTACAGGATGTACCTTAAAATAAGCTCTTTTCTTTCAGTATATTGTAATACAAATTATAATGTGCACTCTACTCCTATTATATTTTATCTGATGTATTTAGTATGATTATACTAATAAAAGTACGGTATGTTTAATCTAAATAAAGCAAAACAGTTGGGGACAAAAATAAAAATTGAAAAAGGAGAAATACAGACATATATGCATATACATTGCAGCATGTCGAGGAGTCGAGCGAGTATTGCCACGCAGTTCGGCTCAATTATTTGGCAGGGGCTTGACTCCTAGGGTCGTCAGCATCGGTAGCAACATTTGAAGAATATCGATGTCCTCGGCTGCTCTCGAAGTTGTCCTAATATTCATGAATATATTCGCCGATATGACCATTGCAGTTAAAGGCGGGGTATAAATGGAATGGAATTCATGAATATAGGATCTGGGGCAAGGACCTCTTGATTCAGGACGTTTTGGGTGGATCAATTAGGATACTTGGAAAGAAACACAGGTTAATTCTCTTATGACGATCGATTGTATTTCAATTACTCTCGAAATACATGTTAATTAGGTGAACTCTGAATGGTAGGCTTCGCGCTGGCGTGGTTGCACTTCCGTGTCTATAACACGACTCGTCGGATTAGCACCCAGTTACTAACTAGCTTTAATTGAACGCGATTTCTATAGCTTACTCGTCCGTTCAGCTTAGCCCACAGTAGCTAAAATAACCTCAATGAACGCGATTTCTGTCTTCGTGCTGTCGAACGACGGTTCTAGCTCTACCCGCAGCTAGCGACTGGACTTTAGATATGTCTTTCTTCCCAGATGGTTATATGACACTTCGCTTCCCCCTTCAGTTCATTATTTTTAATTAGTTGGTCGGTAGAACACATATGGAGTCCCAGTTAAAGTCTGTCTAATCAACGCAAGTGCACGGCGGCCGCTTTCTTTGAGGAACCCTCATAATCGTTTTACAAATTGGACCTTCCTCCTGACGCCCTTTCTACAAGGTTGTAACATTTTAACATCACCGTCTTGCACCTAATGAAACAGAACAACAGGAAGTTGGAACTTTGGCAACTGAGACTCCACGCGGAGTAGACATGCAACTGTCATTTTCAGAAAATCGGGGTTGCTATTGGTCCCCAACGTCAGTGTTCCATTTCTGAAGTGTGGAGATAGATTTATGACGGTCATTAATGGGCGGAAAGGTCAGGACCTTTGAGGTCCCTTTGAGTGGGAACTGCACACACGTTAAAAAAACAAACTTTACGAGAATCTCACCCTGGACCACACAAAATGTCCCCTTCTTGTCAAACTATGTTTGAAACTAAACGCGGGGTGTGGCCCATTATTTATGGTTGCGGTCAGCTCTCCTAGGGGAGAAAAAAATCCCACCGTTCAGAGTCCGTAACAAACTTCACACTGCACACAAGATATTTGTTTCAATACAGGTGTATATTCCTTTAACATTCAATTAATCTACTATATATTCCTTAACAGTTAATTAATCAACACGAGGAAGAGAGTATCGTTTCAAAATATAGCGGGGGCCTCCAAGGCCCCACGCGACCAACTGTGTTCTGCCAAAGCACACGCCTAACGGAGGACTAAGTGTTGCTGTTCCTTCCAAAACGAATCTTATTTCATTATGCTACAATGCGTGCTATGCACTCCTGGCACTCATGAAAAACACGCCACTGCTCAGAAGTGCCTAAGAGCAACTGTTCTAAATCATTTCAATTGCATTGTTAACAAAGTTTTTGCGAAACGGCTTCCAACTGAAGAAAGCTTTCAGGGCGCTTATCAGCAAGAGTTAACAACAATGGATCTCTGCTCCATTTACTGGAGAGAGCAGGATAAATGAGAATGTGGCTAGCCTACAGCACCACAGTAATTCAGATAGTGACCGCGGCATGGCGAAATATTAACATATGTTATGACTGCCAGGCATATATTTCATTGTGGGTCAACCGTTTTGATGCACGAGATACATGAAGCATATTTCGTATGCACGTGTTTCCGCTAGACGTTGACCTCGACCACATTGCGTGAATTCCGGACATTGTTTCTGAGTACACCATTGGCTCATCTGTCGTTGGTTGACCGTTGCGTTGTCGGAGATGTGGTATATGTAGTTTATGCCTTTGGTTGGGATTCTTAGTTGTATAAACACTAGAAGGACGGGGGAAAGCCAAGTAGATTTCTTAACTAAAATATAACCTATTATTTTAAGAATAAACTAATGTAATAGAATCTGTTTGTGTAGTTTTTATTCATTACATATCCTCACTATTTTAGTAACCCTTTCCTAAAACGCATATGTTACCTATTATTTTGCTAAACACTTGGAGGTTTATAAGCAACCATACCAAACTTTTCTCATACCTCATAAGCTAAATCCCCTTCATTTTATAGAAATCAAAACTAAACTTATATTAAGTTACGAAGTTTAAGACATTCTGATGCACTAATTGAATGCTTTTAATTATAGATTATGGAGAGTAGAAAGATTACAACATGCAAACACTATGTTTTTCCTTTTAAGGGGCAAATCAAAAGTAAAATCAGAAGTCCTGATATTGAATAATATTCATAAATTGCAAATTTTCATATTCAGGTATTTAAAATTAAAGAATATCAAAAATGAAGTTTCATTCTTGATCAAATTTCATTCAGCAGATTATATATGTAGTCGGAGGTTCAGTGTGTTTCAAGGTCAGGATTTAAACCTGGCCAAAACTGATGACTTTTTACGTCTTGAAAGTGACAGCACTATTTGGTACACAACTGCGGGACGAATTTGCAGCAACCGGTAGAGTTGACAATATCCAAGTAATTCAAAGCTTCATTTGCAAACAAAATAAGGAGTAGTCTACAATGTGCCTAGGATAGGTAGACAAAATGTTCCACCCTACGAAATATTTCTTTTCATTAACTTTGATGTGCCCTTAACCTAAAACAACGAACAGAAATATAGAATGAAACACAAAAATGCAATACTCTGGCTTTATGCGTTCGTAGAATTGAAAGTCAAAGTTGCAGAAAATCAAAATGTTTTTTAATTACGTAGAAAGGTACTTGTACAGCCCTGCTAATAGCAGAATGACGTAACACACCCGTACGAAACCTTCAAGTCCATCTGACACACGTGTACCTTGCACCGTTAACAACTCTCAATTGCTTCTTCTCCGACCGACAGGGGTGCTGGCTGGCTGTATAAAGCCAGAAGGTTTTTGCTGTGTGTCCTCCCGTTAAGGGTTTTACCACAGGTGAGGTTACACAATTGGATGTGTTGTTGTGTAGGATGTGTTGTAAGTTTTGAGGTTGAAATTAATTTTATGATTACAAATTTATGTGCCTTCGGGTTAAAGGGTAGAATGCTGTAATTTCCACCCTGGTGTTTTTATTTTGAAGTTTGCTATTTGCTGGGAAAAATTTAGAGGCCAAACAGTTTAGGAGATGGAGCTCAAATTTAGCTGCTCATAGATTAGCTCCTGGATTATCTTGGATGCCAGCAAGCCATGCGGGGTAGCCGATGTAGTCTAGAGCGGCGTCTAGTGGGGTCATAATCTCACAATGATCTAACAAGGGCGCTTCTATGTGTTGGTAAATTGGCGCATAAATTTGATGCCCGGTGCCTAATTTTATTCCCCACGTATGGAAGATCCGAGGCTTAGTGAAGCAACCTGGTAGGAAAATAACGTCCCACAGAATATATGAACCGTAGTCCTCCTTTCTGTGCACGTTGAGGCCATGCTAGCCAGCTATCTGCAGCCATGCCCCAGATCTCGCAGGCGTAAAGCATAACCGGGATTACCAGCGTTCGAAAGAGGTATAACTTCAGGCCAACTGGCATCGAGGTCGACCCTAGCATTGGATACAGGGAAGCAATTGCTCCCTTCACCTTCACTGATAGGTCCCTGATGTGCCGACGAAAAGTTAGACCTCTGTCCAAATTGATTAGTAGGTACTGGACAAAGTTTGTCCACTTTATCGTTCGACCTCGGAAGCTGAAGTTGGGGTAGTCTGCGGGGGTGTGGTGCTTTGTGAAAAGTGCTTCTTTTCTCTGTACGTCCCTCCTGTTTATACAACATCAGCTGTTCTCGACGTTTCTCGACACCTGATGAAGCCGCACGACTTGTCACGAAGCCTCATGGACCCTCGCAGTGAAGCGAGAATCGTCTGGACCATCTCCGTCTCTTTCTCCCTCTGTTGCTCTGTCTGACTCTGGGCGTAGCTTAGAAGCTATCTGTCTCTTTCACTCGACGCGTCTCTCTGTTACGGCGTTCGCTTACAAGCGGCCTCGTGATAATACCATTGCTCTGATTTGAATCACATCAAATTCCCCAAATACCATTTCCTGATAAACGATAAAGACATCTCAAAATGAATGTTCACGTGACATATTCTAATGGCGACTTACAATGTAAGTACTCTTATGTCCAAGACCTAGTTCGGCATCTTGCAAAGGGTGTTTAATAAAGTCACCCCAATTGAAATGAACCTTTACGACAGAAATATGTATTTATTTCTAATTAAGGACTTGACATGACGATACTTCGGCACTAGCGCTACACAGTGCTAAATCTTGCAAATGCATAACAGTATTGCATACAAGTGCATTTTATTTCTCCACAATTTTAATTTTTATTCCATGGAGCTCGATTTAGTTTTTAAATATACATTTCTTGCTATATTTAAGTTCTACTTAGTTGTCACTTTCTATATTTAGGATTATTAACGTGATTTCTGCCATGAAAAGGTACTATTATTTCTCAGACTCTTCAAAATTTTGTATCAGTGTAAGTTTGTTTATATCACAACTTGTTTTTTATTGGAATTCTGCAGAACTCCATCACAAGAGGCAAGCTAAAAGACGAGGAAGGCAATAGGCCACCACATGATTCTCTTCAGACACAACTATCTGCGAATTATTTTTCCAGAAATTTAGATCTCTTAGCATGTAATTACCAATTAGAAAATCAAATGCACTTTAATTGTTGTTAGCATGTATGAAATTAAAGTGTATCCTTTTATCTCTATCCGTTAATATGTAATACATTCACTTTGTGTATATCATAGAAACTAGAGCTAATAAAAATGTTTCATTGTCATATTTGTTTTTCTCAACCCAAAATTAGTAGGAATTGCCTCATGAACTGCTCGAAAGTTCAAAATTTATTTTTTGTCGCCCAATTATCAAAGAAACTTGTTACAAGTTCCATGGTGTCATTACATGTATGGAACGTTGCTCCATCTTGCTGGAAATAACCTGCTCTCAATTCGATATCATCCAGCTGCTCCACAAATGTATTGAAGATATCCATTTAAACCTCAGTGTCTACAGTCATAGTGATTCAAGTTTATATGGATCAAATTATAAATGAAACACCAGATCTATTTAAAGCGGTTATATCACTGAATATCTACTAATGGTATTTGTACTATGTATTTCTGGAGTCCTATCACCTGAAGTTTGCCTTTAATATTTATTAGTACACTGAGAAACTTCAAGAATAAAGATAATACCAGGAGGATGTAATCCGGGGATAAAATAGCATTGTCAGACATTTTGTTTAGAATTAGAATTCTATGCTCCAGTTTTCAATCGTCTGGACCAGGTATCATAGGAAAACTGCCTCTGACTTCTCGGTTACCCCTATTTCAAATTGTGTTGGAAAGTTCCCTATTTGTATCGCGCAGTAAAGTATGAGGAGGTTTGAGGTTTTCGTGTCTTTTCAATTGGTGTATGCAGCACAAACAAGCTCAAATGTAGGACTTAGCCACAAATTTAAACAAATCCCAGTACATTTAATTTTGATACCTCTCTTATTACATACAGTCTGTTATTTACCGATGTTTTTAATGTTCACGATATAACTATAATTTATATAACAGAAGGAACTTTCAGAAGATACTAGGGCTTGGTCGAACCGGATGCACTTATTTCTGCTGGAAACTTTTAGAGTTTCGTCAGAAATATTTCTATTTATCATGGTATTGCCTGGAGTGGAGGTCGCAACACTGGCAAATTGAAATTACACAGAAAGAATTGAAAAGAATTTGATCATGAATAAAGACAAGCTATTTGAAATTTGTGTAGTTTAAGGTGTTTGAAGCATTTGAATAGCATTTAATTATTGCAGTATATTTTGAGCCTAGAAATCTAATAAAGGCTCGGTAGAACTGCGAATTCTTGCAAAGTGAAAAATTAGGTACACAAAGGAACTGATAGTGGGACTATACCTGAATAACCTTCTGGATAACCGAAACAATAGGCAGTGGGAGGGCCATTGCATGCCCTGGGCTTTAAAAGTGAAAGGTGCTTAAGGTGAATGCGCCATTGACTGAGCATTTAGTTCAGGAGGCCACGCACAGAATACCTTCCGGATACCGAAGATATCAAGCCGCTAGGTTGTAGCCTACAGCTATGGGAGAAATCTGATATATAGCAACCACAAGGTTTTCTCTGCTCATTACAATTTATTACTATTACTTAATTCATAATTTATTAGTATAAAATCCTGTTTTCTTCCTGTTACCTAAGTTTTCCAAAATACATAATTATAACACTTAGTTTTCCATTGTTAATTATGTAATATTTAAATGATCAATTAAATAAAATTTACCCACAATGCGGACATGCATTTTTCGCGCTGTTTCTTTATTTATTTTGGGCCATATGAACAACTAGGTCATAAGCGACCATGTAAATATAAAAACAAAATTTACATTGTGTTTAAATACAAACATATTGGAAACAGTATATGAAAAATAACAGTAATACAATAATAAGAATACAGTATGGTAAACAATATGTAAATCAATGGGGTTTGGGTATCTTGGTATATATACATAAATTTTGAATCTCAATGATATTGGTAGTTTAATGCTTTGTATAAATTGAATAGTGTGGTTTGTTCAGTGCATCCTTTTGCAGTGAAGAACCTTTCCAGTTTTGTCTATAAGGTTCTTACTATTTGCACTCAATTATTTGTTATAAATCTTACACTAAAATAGTTACTCAAAGAGGCTTGGCTTTTATTTAGGAGGTGCGGGTATAGATTATCTGGCCCTTTCTGTTCTTGAGGTATATTTGATTGTCGTTGCAAACTGAGTTTCTGATTTCTGAAAGCTTATTGGGGCAGTTTAACTATTCAGTAGTACACAACTTCTTTTATAATTTGTTCAATTTACACCCCACCTTTAACTGCAGTGGTCATATCGGCGGCCGTTCTCCTTCGGAACATATCGAAGGTGTTAACTCGTATTCGTTAGGTTTTAATCATTACATCACACACACATTCATACTTCCAGACTCTGGGGAAGGTGGAGAACTATCTTGGTCGGAGAAAAATCCCCATCCCCACCGCATGGAATCGAACCCGGGACCCTTAGCACGGCAGGCAGGTGCTCTACCGACTGAGCTACGGGGCCAGCCTACACAACTTCTTGTTTAAACTGCCGAGATACGTTTTAAGATCGACGTGCCTCTCCGTGTGACAGGTGAGTGTTGTAGCTTCCTTGGCTGCTTTGTAGGCTTGTTCATTGCCAATAAGGCCAGTAAGGAATGTTATCCACAAAAATATAAATTTTTTGTTGCCATGAATTATATTACAAAGCTGCTTGATATCTTCCAATATTGTTCTTTGTTTGCATGTGTTAGGATATTTTGAATTACACTTCGTGAATCTGTACAAATCCGACATTATAATTCAGTGTAATTTTTAATTATTTCGAAGTCCTTCCTAATTGCAAAAGCTTCACAAAAAAGACCGAGCTTATATCATTTAGTTTATATTTGATTACATTGTCGTTGTATACAACTACACATGCAGTACCTCTTGAACGGCACCTTTCAGTGTAAAGCTTGCTTGAATTTATCTACATTTTCATTGAAGAGCTCTGTTTTGTTTGCACATTGTCTAAGCCTTTAGTTGCTGCCATTGAGAATAGGTACCCACGTGTAACCCAGTGGAAGATTAGTGGCTCCTGCCCATTTACCATTAATGCGAGCTACATGAGAGCTGTTCATGAAAATGTAAGATATTTTTCATATTCCCGTCAGAAGGGATTATAAATAATTTCCAATGATTAACGAGGTATTACGACTTTGCTGAATCGAGCACTACCAAACGAGCAGATTGATGTCAGCAGATGAAAATCAACTTAATGGACCTCCAATGGGATGCCTTGAAACATTTTCTTTTTGACGTTTCTGAAAGTTAAGAATCTCGTTTCTTTAATTAAAATTATTTGGATAACTTGTAGGGAAGTTTCACGAGAACTTATGAAAATGTAATGTCCATTTTTGTTACACCATATTTGGGTGAAAATGAGATGTGTAACTCTGCCGTGTAACACGTAGAGCCTAAAGTGGATATGCCCAATATAAACTTGTAAATTAATCATGATTCATTTCTGAATATAGTGCTGACAATCTAAGTTTTTATCCTTAATATGTTTAAATTTAGAACAAATTTAGACTAATACTTTGATGCCCATGTTTATTCCTTCCTATTAAAAGTTCCATGCTATAAGGATTCTCTATTAATTGGTTACTTTATTTATGAATTTCCCGCTCATGTACTTTCCTAGTTAAGAATATTAGCATTTATTCAAATTTATGTTTAAGGTTCTGCTAACCTATGCTTTCCCTTCTCTCTCTTTCTCCCTTTCTCTCCCTCTCTTCCCTACTCACACACATACTCACACACATACATCCGCCTGCTGAGATTTTTTAAACATATTTTTATTCATTTACCTCAATATACGTATTTCTGATGACATTTCCATACATTATTTTTATATGAGAGCGGAAATATTGTACATTGGCCACATGGGAGGGGAACACAGGAAATAAATCAGCAGTATCCAAAATATCACAGGTTACAAAATTAAAGTTTCAGAACATAAGATGTAATTCCGTGCTTGTAAACTACTTTGTACTCATTTTCCTTTTAAGATCTATGCCCACAGAGACAAATGAATGAATGAACGAAGGAACGAACGAATCAATCAATCAATAAAACCATTGAATGACTGAATACTAGGTTTCGTTTTGGTATGTACAAGTATTCTTTTGTACGAATATTTCAATCCTGAACTTCCAGCCTTAGTGTCTACTTCGGACTCTTAAATCGAATTGTAGAATCAATAATAACTGTTCTTACTTCTCGTCCTTGATTGGTGTTAGATCTCCGCTTAATAAATCTACAGATTCTGTGAAATTCAATTCTTAATAACATTTCCAATTCCCTTTCAAAACACTTATCATGAAGTACGGCAACCAAGTAGCTCCCTAGAATACGATGTATTATGTGATGGTGTGCAACTGGATTTACACAACCGTATTATTTTTACGGCAGTCAGCTGTTTCAAGTGGTCTAACAGTTTCATTCATGTGCTTCCTTAACTTCAGCAGGGTTTAAATTTGATGTGGACAGGGTTTATCAAATGCACACTTAAATATTCAGTTAAACATGGTAAAATTTGTGAGACAGCGAGATGAGATTTATGTGTTATTTTATACTTGGTGGTTGAATAAGTTTCAGGAAATTGTTTAGCATCTCAAACTTCGTGTTTAGTTTTAAGTCTTGATTCTTGAATATTGTTTCAGAATTTAGTTTGCTTTGAACAAGTTCTGACAGCAAGGAGCTGTTTTGATCACATTGGAAATGATCACTGCGTTTTATTATACTTTATTTCTATATTTTTTGTGGACTTATATGTGCTGCAATATTTGTTGCTTAACACTGGAATACTGTAAGAAAAAGTGTTTTACCTAAAGTATCAAGTAAAAAGTTACTCATCTTCTAGCAAATGTTAAATACCAGGTATATATTAAAATATAAGTTATAAGTGACAGTCGACTTAATATAAATAACAGGAGTCTGGTTCCGATGAATTCCCTTTTCCCCGTGCGCTTAAGGGGGGACGTATGCAAATATTCAGGGTCTTACATAAATAGCCATAACATCCAAAGTTTTCAAGTTAGAGAAGTTAAACTTAATATGCTCATTTAGGATAATACAGTTAATATGCACAATTGTTTTCATAATTTTGCATTGTTTATAACTAATGCTACATATTTTTCTATATGCAGATATATTTACAAACTTAAGCCCATTTTTTATTTTCCAAATTCATATATGCTATCTTCCTGAAATTTGGTATGTTATTTTAAAACACACTAAGCATGAATTTGTTGGATTTAGATTTATTTTTGAAGCTGTATAGAATTTAAAAAAAAAATATTAATCATATGCATCCTTTAAAGATTAAAATAATTTCATATATTTTATATCATCACATTCCATCTGGAGATTAATCTTAAATTCTAGAATCAACAAAATGTTCTCTGTGGCATAAGAAAGATATGTGCCAAATGGCATCACTGTAGATGAAGTAGTTTGAGAGAAAAATGGGTAGAAGTTGTAGAAAATGCAAGTTACGGGGAAAGGCAATTAAAAATACAATACGTGTTATTCAGTTTTCCTTTTAATTTTAAGTCAGAACTTCCCATATCCATAGTCTGTATCCTCATTCTGGTTTTCTCCAGCCTTTTGTTTTAAATTCCTCTTCTCTCTTGCTTCTTTCTGCATGAATTTCATAGCTCTTTCTGCACCAGCGATGCGTAAGTTGTCGATACTCTACAAAATTGTTTCCATAAACACACCAGGTTGATACCCTAATTGATGCATAACTTTCTTTCTGCCAATATTCCCATCAATATATTGCAGCACCAAATGTAGCAATTTTCACCACTATGGAAGACACAAATTATGTTTTGGGACACCTTTTCCATATCAAACTGTTGAGGCTTTCATTTGGGTGTTGTGTCTCTCCATAGAGATATATTTTTAGCAAGTCTGGGTGTGCTAAGAATTGGTAGGTGCGCTTTATAGATTCCAAGACAGCTGATGGAAGACTATGTGTTGCTACTATGCTAATATGCAACACTAGAGCATTTAATTTTTTAAAGGTACATTCTGACCACGTACAGTCATGATATTTTGGTGTTAGATAGCTAGTACTATATACTATTTTACAAAACAATTAAAAAAATAGTTTTTTGAACATCTTCTCGTACGCCCCCCCTTAAACGAAAAAGAAGCGAGGTTTCTCCAGTAGTGTTATTTGCTATCCTTAAGCGCACCTCTTTTCCACTTTGCCGGAACGGCAGGTGGCTTCCGTCTTATGATTGATCGATCGCTGTTATTAACGCCACTGCGCGAGAGACTCTTAAGCTGCAAGTAATATTGAGATACAAGTATCACAGGAGAATCAGGCACGTGTGTGTTAAACAAGGTGCCTAATCCGTTTACCCGCGTGTCATGCACCGGTGATCACACCATCCACTTGACGTATTTCAGGATATCTACTACATTCCAAGGCGATTACTTTCACTGTATACAATGGAGCAGGAAATGATACAGTAGAAAAATTGTGACAGAATGAGGGCTGAACGCTGAGAATTTACGATCTCGTTGGGTTGCCTAAGAGAGCCACCTGAGATCGACAGTGCTTTCTAAATATCCAAAATGTGTGAACAAGGTGGATTTATTTTGTAAGCATGACCCTCTTTGGTCAATGTGGTACGCTGCTTCCAGTAAGACCAGAGTTTTAAAGTAGTATAACAATATTATACGCAGAACATATAAAATTCCGTGTCAAATGCAGATGCTCCAATTTTAGTTGACAAAAGTTCACACGAGGGTCGGCTGATATGCACCGGGCCTCACAATTAAAAAAGAAACATTTTAAACCTTTTTCGTTATTCCTCAACATAATCTCCAGGAAGGCTAATACATTTGGCATATCGGTGTTCGTATTTCATTGAACCAACGCTGTAGTGTGATTTATCGCTGTCGTTAAAATACCTCTTTACTGCATCAATGACCTCGTTGATTTGAAATCTTCTTCCTCCAAGAAATTTAAGGTTCGAGAACAGGCGGTAGTCACTGGGTGCTAGATCTTGAGAATAGTGTGGGACCATCAACTGGCAGGATCCAAAATCATCCACGCATGCAGGACTTCACATTTCTTAGCCCCTGAGTTTTATATTGTTACCCAATTATCGGAAAGTACGACCAACTGACAGCTGAGTAGGGGATCGGAGGCATTCGACAACGCCTACCCATTTATCTCGGTCTCTAACTGAGGGGATGATTAGGGAAGTGTCACTGGTCGCTGGCCGCTTCTTCCCCCTACCCCTCCGTCTGAAACGAGAGACTTCGAGAAACAGCAATATCCCTATAAAAGGGGGCTGCATTTAGCGAGTTCATTTCAGTTCTTTTCGAGCAGCGGTGAGGAGCGCCCAGTGAGCGAACGTACTGTGTACGTGCATCGGAGGAGTGTACGTAACTGCGTGCAGTGGACCTGTAACAGACGAACTGGTGAATTGTGATTGTGTGCATTACGTAATTCTGTGTAATCGGCAAGTGCTCCGATTGTAATTCGGTGGAATTAAAGAACATTTTTCAGTGGTGCAATTGGACTTTTAATTTCAGGAACCAACAAAGTCACAATATGTACATCCAACGCTGCTATTTTCTATATACTTCTCTTTTATGAACAAATATTTTGTTAGAAGTATTTTGAAGTTGGTATAAGTGGTCACTGCCAACCGGATTTTTTTCATAAGCTACTATGTATCAGTTTAAGTCCAACGCGCAACTGTTTTAGAGAGCTGCATTTTAATACAAATATGTAATATGTCACTTGCATTGTTTTTCACTAGCGCTTGTTTCCCAAATAACGCCTTAGTAATATCATTTCTGACCAAAATTAACAGGAAGTAAGTTAAAGTTGTTTTTTTATTATAATCGATGGAGAATCTTACAAAGGCTAAAGATGTATGTTCTTTCTTTTTATTCGATTTTTCTCCAGTTTAATCATTTTAACAGCCTGCCTCGGTAGCGTAGATGGTAGCATGTCTACCACACATTCAAGAGGTCCCGAGTTCGAATCTCGCTCAGGGTGAGTTACCTGGATAAGATTTTTCCGGGGGTTTCCCTTATCCTGAAAGACGAATGTCAGGTAACTCTAAGTTCCATGGATCCTGGACTCATTTGAACATCATTTCATCAATTTCATTCACCGTCCGATATGACTTAACGTTGGAGAAAGTATATAGCAAAAAGAAAAAAAATATTTTAACGCCATTCCTTCATACATGGCACATTTTTGCGGCTCTTAACTTTCATTGTGAATACCAACTTAAAACTGTGACACCGTAGTTTCTCATAAAAAGATGAAAATATTTAATTACAGAAATGTACAATTCTATAAGTTAGAGTGAAATTCTTTATTAATATTGGAATAATAAATGAAAAGTAGCACAATCCGTATTTTATTTCATTGTTATTATTGTAAGGCAACTATGTGCCAAGTAGTTGGTCGAAGGCGCTGAACAACTGGCCAGATTTAAATGTAAGGAGGAGCGCCGTCTCCCGGATGTAAATTTCACAAGCACTCGCGATGCCCCGAGATAATTTTATAAGCTGTATCTTCCATCCCACAAAACATCAGTACTTCGTGCAATGGTATATAAACAAGCATGGTTACGAGCCAGTAAGTGAATCAGCGAGTACGTATCGGTGAGACAAAATGCTAGTTCACTTCCTTGTACGAAAGATTACGTTGTTACGTACAGTGAGTGATCCAACTGGGAACTATTAGAGAAGTCTTGTGTTCGAAGTACCAGTAAGAATAGCGAAGGAAAATTCAGCATTTCATTTAGCCGCAAGATCTGTGTGAGCAAAAGCGTCAATGAAAACTACTTGAATCACTAGATTTAAATTTAATGAAGTGACATTAGTGAAGTAACTGAAACTGGTCAAACTTACAATTGTGATATTGCTAAATATTTTCAACATTTGCAAATTCATTTTCAATCTGTGGCTGTTCTTATGGTAGTTATGCAAAAACTGGCTGATTCTTTTTCAAGCAGAATAAAAAATTCACTGTTCTTAACACTGCATTTGTTCTTTTAGAAGTGTCGTGAAACGTGTAACGGCAAGTTTCAGCATCAAATAATGATTTCATCATTATTGGTTGGATTATCCTTACACACATGGATATAATGCATGTCATATTCTTTATACGTAAATATAACGAACTGTAGGAATTATAAAATGCATTATTGGTTGTGTATAAGCGAAAATGCTAAAAATTAACAAACTACACATAAGGCTGTGCTCAGGTCTGTAATACAGCTGACTTGGCTTGATAGGCAGAAACTTGCCGAAAGAAAATGCGACATATATTTTTATTCACAGAAGGAGAGATAACTAACGGTATGTTTCACAATCAGAATGAAATGTTTGTGGTTTCGAATCGGGCAAAAAGTAATTTTATTAAATAAGAACGAAATAAAATGGAAAAGAAAGACGCTATTTGGGTTGTATTGGACATTTAAATTGAGAAATTGCTTTCAAATCCAAATGGATAGGCAAAATCTAACACTGCCAGTATTATGTATATGACATACTCCCTGGTTATGTACTGTTAATATTTTAATACTCGTTATAATAATCACTTTAATATGTTAGGGCCAGTAAGTACAATTAATTGCATTAAGAAACAAATTATTGTTGCGTTCACAAAAATTTACCTACTTATTCTTTGATAAATTATTCTTCCAAAGTTTTATTTTCTAAATTATTCTAATCAGTATAACTAAAAGTAGGTAAATATTTTTTTTATTTCGTTGTACATATAAAAATGGAATATCCCTTTTTAAAATGCATCGCTGCCAAATGGCTTTGAATACCATACTGTCACCCAATTATCGGGAAGCACCACAAACAACAACTGAGACGGGACCGGAGACCACGCCACACCCACTCATTTGTCTCCTGTCACTAACTGAAGGGATGGTTAGGAGAGGAATGTCGGGCCCCTGAGCCGTCTCTTAACCCTTATCCTAGGTTCTGGATATTACAGGACATTCAATCTAATCGAGAACCTTCCAGATCGGCAAGCGGACCCTATATAAGCAACACGTCGTGCAAGAGGAGTCAGTCAGTCAGAGTTCTTGGTGCAAGAATGCAGTGCTAGTGTACGACGAGAAGACTGTGTGAGAGCATCGGAAGATTGTACGTAATTACGAGTGCAAGTGAAATTGTAACGGACGAACTGGTGAATCGTAATTGTGTGCATTACGTAATTCTGTGTAATTGGCAAGAGTTTAACTGTAAGTCGGTGGAAATAAAGAACATTTATGAGTGGTGAAATTGGACTTTTCATTTCACCAGCCCACAAAGTCACAGTACTCATTGCATGACCAGATGAAATAAAAATAGCGAGTTTTAATCTAAGGACGGCATAAATATTGGAAACCATGAATCTATAGCGAAGAATATCTTGGTTATTGTTAACGCTATACAAACATTAATTGAAGATAAACGGAGCGATTTAACATATACTTTGAAGGGCAGTTAAGATTATCTCTCTTTTGTCTCGCTCATGATTTAACAATTATACAAAAACCATTTAAAACAAAGACTTAGCAAACTATCCGTATAACGTTGAATATATGTATTCTGTCATGCAAATATCCATTTATGGAATTTGATTCAAAATAGTTTATCATTTTTTAAAACTAAGTATTAAAAGTTTTGTACATGCAAAACGTAGTTTGGGGTTTGTAGAATTTTCTTGAAATTCTTACTGTCGTATTCTTAGAAGATAAACAAGTATATAGTTTGCATAAATATAATATATATCAATATGTTATGTGAACACATTATGGGTGATCAATAAATAAGAACCAAGGGGAGACACACAGTTCAGTAAAATAACAGTACAAAAAATGGCAAATGTTCAATAGTTCGGTATTATCCCTTCGTTAATGCATTATTTGCCCGCCTCGGTAGCGTAGATGGTAGCGTGTCTGCCTCACGTTCAAGAGGTCACAAGTTCATCTCTGTCAGGGTGAGTTACCTGGGTAAAGCTTTTTCCGGGGGTTTCCTTATCCTTAAAGACGATTTTCGGGTAGCTCTAAGCTCCATGGACTATGGACACATTTGAGCATCATTTCACCCATTTCATTCACCGTCCGATATGTCATAACGTTGATTGACATAAAATTATACAAACAAATAATGCATTAACATTTACATAACATGAAGAATGTGAAAACATCCTTGACGATGGATTGCACTTGCCAGTAATCATCTCTAAAACAATTTGCAAAACAAAGGATATTATTCTATGAAAGTTTTATTGCGGTTTCCAAGGTCTAAACAAAGGAATAACGCTACAGCGACTTAAACCCACCTATTCATACATGTGATACCATTGTTGAACTCTTGCAACGTGCTAGAAGCTTTTAGAATCATCATCAAAGTAGGTCACCCAAAGGACTAATTTTGGCACTTCGTTACCAGTTTCATAACAGGAAGTGATCAGAAAGGTCGAAGACCTTAAGCTGGAATTGTAATTCTATCCTATGATCAAAAACCTCTTCCATATTTTGATATTTTACTACCCTGCTACCAGCCGTCTTAGGTAGCGGCACTGCTGAACCATTATTCTCCATTTATTTGGCCTTATTTGTATGGCTTAACGGATTAATGAGAATTACTGCATAGCTTACGAACTTCGTTACAGTTACAGAACAAAATACTGCGGACTGCATTTCATGGTATTTGCAAGAAGTTCTGACCGCCACGCACTGGATTATATACTTTTTCTAACTTTATTTCATTCTGCACTGCTGTAGTTGTTTGATGGAAAAGCAATACAGAGAGCAGTCTTTATGTTACTGTATATTTACAGCATTGGATGCTTCAAGTACGTGGCCTTCCTATGAACTCTGTACGCATTTATCTGTCATAAGTTAGGGAATTCTTGCTTTAAGTTATAAATGCTGTTCAAACCCTACCGTCACTACGCCAATATGTTGACATGGGCTAAAGAATATTCTAACTTATGAGAAAGGCTAGTAACATAGCCTACGTAAAACAGTTGCATTTCGGGTCATAGTTTCGCCTTTATTCCAAAACGTGTTATCTCAGAAACAATTTAAAGCTTCAAACCAGCAAACTATGAAAATTCAGTAACACGTTGGGGAATAAACCAAGCAAATAAATGCTCTGTTGCAAACAATATTTTAGGGTCGCATACCTCCAGGGATTATAAAGACATGGAGGCGATAGTATCTTTGACAAAAATGACACGAAACAAACCGCCCCAGTTCAATGGCGTCCGCACTTTACTTTCATCTCCGCACGTCCATAAGCATTTACGTCAGTGTGATCGCCAACACTATGTACCTTTTGTTTCCACCTGCCTTTGCCTCGAAATAGTTTGCTTGTACATTATTCAGAGAAAGGCTTAGGTGTGATAGGCGCCGATGGACTATCCGCATTCCTGCTACACGTCTGTTGTGCTTACGTGTTGCCAACCTGAAACAGCCAATTTCCGCTGGATTTCCTTGAGCTGCAACCACGATGTATAATCCAATGCTCTCCATAACAATTAGTATCTCATATATTATTAAAACATGCAATTTAATTTCTTTTGGCTAGTATTTGTTAATTGTAACACCAAGTTACTGCAATTATTCGAATATTTCCATATACCATAAGGCTACTTCCATTGGTAAAATTCACAATCATCTTTCATTAATTCTGAAGAA
>CM060952.1:177367312-177379812 GCA_030765055.1 Mantis religiosa
TGAGCATTCCTTATGCAACAGCCAAACTAAAATCTTTCTAAAATTTCTAAAATATTTCACCATGAAGGTATTTTTTTAAGTAAATTGGCCACAAAAGCTACCCTATAAAACGTCCCCTTCGCAATTTTCATATCTTCTATTTGCTCGAACTGGCTTTCTCACTTTTGATTACAATATCAGTAGTTAAGGATTAACCTGAGAACATTTATATCTTCAAAATTTCGATAATAGCTTCTGACGTCATCTTCAGCTAGAAGACATTCTACAGATAGCATTAATAGATGTTAAAGGAAAAGTACATTTCCGTTTAGGGCAATCTTATTGAAATATCTATCAATTATGCCACGTGTACATCATTATTTATTTGAATTTTTATTTTATTCTGCCATTTTAAGTGATGTTGCTATGGATTTGCTTCTGGCTATGCCTCAAATAGAATGTTACACTTTAAGAGGAGCGTTTAAGGAACAGCTATTTACTGTGTTTCTTCATTAGCATAAGAAGTGTTTAAATAAATACGCTTTGATAAGTAGTTTGTTAAAGCTGTATAGAGAAAACTATGTGAATGAAATATTGCTTTATGTTAAATCTTAGTCATCAGTGCTAGATGAGCTTAACACCGCATGAGTAATTTATTTTTAGGGTGTCTTGAGGTCACATTAATCGTATTTATACAAAAAAAATGTTTAAACACTATGTATATAAACCATATTTATTCTAAGATTAATAACATACCCGTGATCCGAAAATTTCATGAAATGCGATTGTTAAAACTTTTTTTTCATTCCGGATAGTACTCCTAAATGCCTGAGGATACATGCTAAAATATTTAGAGAAATTCTGCAGACGTTGGCAACGCCCGCAGGCCGAGGCGGGTAAACCTGAAGCGCACCAGTAATAAACCAGGAGAGCGGCTCTATCTATAATGGTCTAATCCGGTTAATGGACCATAATCCATGGTTTGTGTTTGGATATTACCACGTTGCGTGGAGGCGCACACATACGGCTGTCCCATCGGGATGCGAGATAAAGTGGAGGCTGATCATGCTGCCAACTTTTCGTGGGGGTGTTTTTGTATAGCTAGTGTGAGCCGGCTACTCGTACTAATGACTGGGTATGCGTGTCAGTTTTCCCTACGTTGGGTCTCCTGATTTTTCAATTTGATTAATGGCTTCTCCATCAACTCAACTGTTGCACTTTAATTCTTGTATCTGTTTTATGAAAATATGTTGCTCCCGTTATGACCTAAGGCAATGATTGTAATGAAAACGTAGTACATGCAGAGCAGCTACTGCATTGCATCTTAATATTCAACAGTGATATTTCACAAGAAATACATATTTTGAGGCTCTTTGGAAAAAGTAATGCATTTTAGAAAGAAGTCGGCTGAATGCTTGTCTCTGAGTAACAGAAATAAAAATCGAAAAAGCGGTTAAATATTAATTTGATATCATATTCCAAATATGTGGCATACTGGTACCAAGAAAATGCCCCAATTCAAAATAAACATTACATGGGATCCTTTTTGAAATTCTCAGAATAATAAAAGTAAATTCTATTTATTTAAACCATTTACATGGCACGTAAAATTAGTCTCTTGAATTTTCTGGCAATAACGTCTGTAGTTCTCTTCATCTGGAATAAATTTTGATTTTCGTGTAAAACTGGTAGAAGATAAGCACTGAACAAAAGTTGAACAATACTTAAGACCAGAGGAAGACAGCTTCGAGAGTTGTGACGTACAGATGTATTTTTTTTCTTCAAAAGTGCAGAGCGATGCGCAGTGGTATCTGGACGAGTCCACCTCAGAACGGTTGCAACTGGAGGGGAGGGCAGTTCAGTTGCGTACCAGTTGCGAGCAACTAAACACGTGCAGAGCTACTCGGTAACACTACAGCTTGTTTCAATATATGCTTGTCTCCTCGTTCCAAGATGGCACTTTTAAATAACGCCTCCTAGCAGCACATTAGGAATTAAAGTGCTACATTTAAAAACACGAGAAGTAATAACCAATATCCACAGGTTTATAAAAAAGGAACTATGGTCTGGGTCAGCTATAAAATCTGGGGAAGGATATCTGAGGCAACAGTTGTGTCTGAAAGCACTTCAGGAGAGTTAAGGAAAGAAAAGCCATTGGTGCTAGGGCAACAACGTCCTTCTCTATGCCCAGTAAACAAAGATTAAGAACATGCACAAAATCTAATTTGGATGTTTTAATTCAGATGTAGTTAGGCGAACTATGAATAATTTTAAAAACACAGAAAAGCAAAGACCAACTTTGAAGAAAGTGCTTATGGAGCTAAAAATTCTACTGACATCCATGGTAGTGTCTGAACATTAAGAAGAGTTCTTTTGAAGCTAGGATTATTTAAAAAAAAAATACTAAGCGCGACAGACAAAGTTTAATCGAACATCGCACCATACGTGCAAAAAGGCTTAAGTATTTACGAAATATTCGGAGATATGGAAGTGACGTTTATATTCTATATGGATGAAACATATAAATACAGCACATACTGGACCATATGCCTGGAGTGAAATACGTTACAGGGACTCTGCAGCGATATTGAAAGGCCTACAGTTGTTTATCATGCCTGCTGGAGGGTAACAGGGTTTTGTTCCAAATGTCTATGTGCTATTTAAGATCCAACAAAAGCGTGAAGAGTATTCCCATAGTAAGCATTACAACTTTGTTTATAAGAGCTGCAAAATTGGCTTTGAGAATGAAATTTGCTTTTAGACACCTTATGCACCGCCCTGCCCTCTCGTAATATTACGCGTGTGACGCATTGTAGTGATATGTGCACTATCCCCACCACAGTTGCTACTCATCCCTACCACGCAGGATTCCTGTCAAGATAAAAAAAAATACATCTGTATTTCAGCCGGGAGCGGGGCCTGAAGCGCAGAGCCGTGTTGTCTATATAAATGACACTGTGAGTACAGAATCTGAGGGTTCAGTCAGGTGTAGCGCACTTGATGACAACAATGTAGCTGCCAGGTACCAAATGGAACTGTTAAATTTACATTGTGATGATTTATTTAAGGACAATTATACACAGAAGAATGACCGTGCTGGTTTTTATAAGAATGTCCCCCAAACCAGATTTCCGAGGTTGTATTCACTGGCCGCACGGACATTGCGTGTCTGGCTCGACATGTGAGCGAACATTTTTTTTTTTCTGTTATGAAATTAGCTAAGTCCAAACCCCGAATTTCCTTGTCGTATCACGTTCTAACATGTAGTCTTCGATTGCAAATTTCCCAGACATTACGTCCTGACATTGATAAACTAGTTATAGAAAAAACGAAACAGAAAATGTTGCAAAATATCCATGTAATTTTGTTCTGAATGGGTCTTATATAATTTGTAGAGAAAATTACTTCATATTTTGTTTTATTTACTTTATAACATGCCTGAACTTCAGATTAACTACAAGTTTAAGTTTTATATCTTTTCTAATAGCACAGAGCCAAAATGTAAATTTTTATAAACTGTGACCAATTGTGTCATTAAAGCAGTCAGTATTGTGACTTTGTGGGTTCGTGAAATGAAAAGTCCAATTACACCACTCAAAAATGTTCTTTATTTCCACCGACTTACAGATAAACTCTTGCCAATTACACAGAATTACGTAATGCACACAATTACGATTCACCAGTTCGTCCGTTACAATTTCACTTGCACTCGTAATTACGTACAGTCTTCCGATGCTCTCACACAGTCTTCTCGTCGTACACTAGCACTGCATTCTTACACCAAGAACTGACTGACTCCTAACTAACTCCTCTTGCACGACGTGTAGCTTATATAGGGTACGCTTGCCGATCTGGAAGGTTCTCCAGTAGATGAAATATCCCGTAATTTCGAGAACACAGGTGGAACAGAAACAGACGGCACAATGATGATTTTTCTCCCAGCCACCGCCTGTCACCACTAAAAGCAAACGAGGGGGGGCGTGGCTAGCACGGACCTCCCCTGCTTTCCGCTCTTAGCTGTTCTATAGGGTGTTCCAACGCTCGGGTGACACTGCTCCCTCCTCAAAGCTGGTCGTCTCGAACAGCACCATCGTAGCGTGCCAGGCGGTCCAGTTGCACCACCAGCATCTGCTCGGAGTCTCAGCCAGCAGTAGTGCTGCCGAAGTTTGTCAATCGTTTGGTTCGCTCCCAGGTGTCCTCCTGAAGTACCAGCGTGCACTTCCTCCAAGACTTCCGGGACCTTACTCCGGGGAAGTACCAACTGTTCTCTCTGCGTCTTCCCATCGGGTGGTTCCCATACCCGGAACAGCATGCCCTCTCTGGTCTTCAACAAGTCCCATTGGGCCCAGTACGACCTGTAGGTGGCGCTCCTCGGTGCGATGTCCTCCCAGGTTGGTCTCGTCCCTGCCTCCACTTCCCTCAATAGTGGCCCCAAGTCTGCGTCCGCCAGCTGCTCATTCCTCAGGCCTGCGCTATCCCAGCCTTCAGCAGGCACTGCCACAAATACTCGGACTGCTGCGGCACGCTCCTTCTCTTCCACTCTTGTGCACTGGCCGCACTCTTCTGGACAGGGTCTTCGGGACATGGCGTCTGCGTTACCGTGGCTCTTCCCTCTACGATGTTCCGAGGTGAAGTCGTACTCCTGCAGCCTCTGGACCCAACGTGCCGTCTGGCCTTCCAGGTTCTTAAAGCTCAATAGCCAGGTTAGGGCGGAATGGTCAGTTCTCAGGTGTAATGGCTGACCGTACAGGTACTTGTGGAAGTGCTCCAAGGTCTTTACTACCGCCAATAATTCTCGTCGTGTGACGCAGTAGTTCTTCTCTGCCTTGGATAGCGTGTTGCCGTAGTAGGCTATCACCCGCTCTTGGCCGTCCTGGATCTGCGATAGGACACCTCCAATGCAATGGTCACTAGCGTCGTTGTCCACAATGAAGGCGCCACCCAGTTGTGGGAAACCCAAAATTGGGGCACTGCACAGGGTTTCCTTCAGGTGCTGGAAAGCGTCTTCGGCGTCCTCCGTCCACACATAAGGTCGGTGTTCCTCTGTCAGGCGGTGAGGGGTTTGGCGATGTTGTCGGCCTTCTCCTCTAGGTCATTAAGGCGGTCGTCTACTTGACCCATTCACTTGCCCAGATTCGTGACGCCATCCCTCACGCCGGCCAACCGTTCCTCAAACTTGGCGGCGAGGGCCTCGTTCGCAACCTTCATTTCTTCCATCTTCTCCGTGAGGTTATCGTTAGCCGTCTTCATTTCTTCCAGCTTTGCGGCCAGGTTGTCATTTGCCGCTTCTATTTTTGTTGTTAATTCGGCCTTCATTTCTTCCATCTTCCCGGTGATGTTGTCGTTGGCCGTCTTCATTTGTTTCAGTTCCGCGGCCAGGATATCATTTGTAGTCTCCAGCTTCGCGGCCAGGCTGTTATTTGCCGCTTCTGTTTTTGCAGCGAGGTTTTCATTTGCCGTCTTCATTTCTTTCAGTTCCGCTAAAATATTTTCTAATGCTGCCTCCATTGTGTTATGTCGCACTCCTGACACCAATTGTGACTTTGTGGGTTCGTGAAATGAAAAGTCCAATTACACCACTCAAAAATGTTCTTTATTTCCACCGACTTACAGTTAAACCCTTGCCAATTACACAGAATTACGTAATGCACACAATTACGATTCACCAGTTCGTCCGTTACAATTTCACTTGCACTCGTAATTACGTACAATCTTCCGATGCTCCCACACAGTCTTCTCGTCGTACACTAGCACTGCACTCTTACACCAAGAACTGACTGACTCCTAACTAACTCCTCTTGCACGACGTGTAGCTTATATAGGGTACGCTTGCCGATCTGGAAGGTTCTCCAGTAGATGAAATATCCCGTAATTTCGAGAACACAGGTGGAACAGAAACAGACGGGGGGGGGGGGCTAACACGGACCTCCCCTGCTTTCCGCTCTCAGCTGCTTCTATAGGGTGTTCCAACCCTCGGGTGACAGTATTAATATGTATTACAATATCCAAGATGTAAGTTGTACTTATTATTAATACCCGATACGTTTTTTTTTCTTTCCTACGCTGTTGGAACCCCAACACCTCAAACTGTTTCCTTCGTCTTGGGCAGCAGAAATCAGCGCGGTGGCCTCTCTGTATTCAAAAATAGGCTCTGCATTAAAACAATGGCGTTTCGAGGTAAAGACACTATTAGAACCAAAATAGTAATTGATGATATTATCTTAGAGCAATATACGGGTTATAAATATTTGGGAACATATGTCAGTTATAAATATGAAAATGATTTTAAAAATAAATTACCAATGTTTCAACAAATATGCGGCATAACAAATAGAAGCCTAAAAACTAACAACAGAAAAGAAACACGGATGAAATTTTATAAAGTAATGGCTGTGCCTGCTTTCCTTTTTGGTTCTGAAACATGGACATTAACAATAGCAGACAAAAACAAGATACAGGCTGCCAAAATGAGATTTTTAAGAGCAATACAGGGATGTACTCTTTTAGATAAAATCGCAAATAAAAAAAATAAAAGAACAGTTGGAACTAAGTTCTTTAGAAGAAAAAATAATAAATTATAGAATTGAATGGAGAGAGCATATTGAGAGAATGCCGAGAGATAGGATCTCAAGAAGAGTTATAAACTATAAACCTAGAGGAAAGAGACATCCGGGAAGACCACGAAAACAATGGTCAGACATGCTTTAAGCCGGAACAGGCAGCATTAACTATCCGTTGGAATGAAGAAGTAAAAACTCTTTGAAATTTTGAAATTTCAGAAATTTTATATTAAATGAATGTACCGTTATGGGTTAACTTTTGTTTTCATAAATCGTTTCCATTGCTAAAGGTCCTTATTTCGGATGTCAACTACGAAACCCTAAGAGGGAGATAGATACCAAATTAAAAAAGATGCAGATATTATCAAAGAGCATCGTTTTTATCAGGTAAATATTTTTATAATTAATATTTTTGATATATTCCTTTTTATTTTTTTCAAATGTACATTGCTTATGCTCTTCAAAAGAGAAGTTGTTATTTTCTTTGTTATGCAAAAGGAATGGAATTAAAAATCATTCACAGTAACTAACCCTGAAAACATTTGACTCTGCTTAAAGCTTATTTAAGTTCCATACTGTTTTGGTATCTACAGAGGAATAATCAGATAGTAAATCACTTCTAAAAATAGTTTTATCGATTACAAGAGGTGTACTTAAAAATATTTTTCAAATATAATTATTTGAAGAATGAGTATGTGAGATGATATCAGGTTGAAAAAATATTGAAAATATATTTTCTGGGAAATTACATGTTTTTAATTAGAATACCTCCTATACTTAAACAGAAGTTTATTTAAAACTAATAGAATAATTCTGAACTACTGCACAGGCACAAATGAAATGTGCGGGCTTCAAATCGAAAAACAGTATTTTCTTATTTTATACATTTTAATACAGTTAAAAGTGCTATAGAACTTAGATATATGCGACACACAGAATAATGCTTAAATATACAACGAAGAACATGACCATACACGACTCCTCAAAAACAAAAACTATTAACCTGAAGCCAAAACAGTGGTCATAATACTTCCCCAGAGGTGATTTCTGCTTAAGTGAATATATGCTGAGGCAGGCGTGACTTGATTCCGGACGAGCATCCACTGAAAGTATAAAGCCCAAGTTACTTTAAGTATGTGCACAAAGAAACTCGATTCGAAGTGGAGATACATGCACTGATACGAATTACTTCCATTTCGAAATGATTTTGCCCATTTCTGATATACTGTGAGGCGTTTACAGATTAAAAAAAAAACACACTTGTTGTGGAACAAATGTAGAAGATTTTACAACGAGTTATCCAAGTACAACTTTGCATTTTTCCAACATAAAGTAACGCATAAAAATTATCACCGTAAGTACCTCAAATGTTTCCTCAAACACTGCCATGATGTGGATTACAAGTTGCCCTTAATATGCAGCTGTTGTTGTGTGACCCACCTGTGTTTTTCGAGCTTAAAACTAACCAGACAATTGGCACAATGAATTTACTTGTCCAAACTGGGTCCCCTTAAGGGAGGGCATCCGTTCCCTTTAGCTGCCCTGGTGTGGGCGCTGCGGACCCCTAGCACTCGTGGTACCTCTGACGTTACTAGAGGAACTTCGGGAAGAACATTCAAGCCCCTACCTGACTGGGAGTTGTTCGGATTGGGTTGGACTCGAGGGGGCAGTGGTTCCCGATACCCGTAGGTGATCGGGTACGTTTCCGGACGGAGTTGAGGAAAGCCATTAATATTCCCGCGTACTAGTCAGCATAGCTAGTAGAAGGTGTGCTAGAACACCAGGTGGCCCTACCGAGGTCATATCGATAGCCTTCCCATTTTGAAGTTGGGGCGCGTAAGTGGCGTATCCACTTCCATCCCATCTTGAGTCCATAGGACCAGATGTGGGGGCCCTTGTTTGTCTCTAGATACCGCCCTATGGAAAGCCCCACTGAGACGCCGAGCGCCCTTTCGGGACAGCTCGGTAACTCCCTGGTCGAAGGAGGCCCGGGTCCTTGCTCCTAGGGTCCAGGACTAATGCGAGTAGAACCTCTGGCATAACATAACGTGTCCAAACTGGGTAACACTTACGGCAATATTTACCTGAATTGGAGAGAAAAAGTAAAATTTAATAAATAAAAACGTAGACATATGGACGAAAATTGTCGTTTTTATTCACTTAAAATCTTATCTACATAATAAATGCAATCAAAACCTATGTTTTATTATTTCTATTTAATGATGGCAGTAACTTTAAAATCTGTATCCCTGCCAATGCCGAACGCTACCATTAGAATTTTGTAGTTGTCCAGTTAAACCTACGTGTAAACTATTTGCAGCCCTCTCCTCTAGATGGAGAATCACGTTGCACCAAACGAGCAAAACTCAAATAGTGGTATCCGAAACCATCCCTTAATTTCACTTCAATTATAAATTCGTAATTGGTGCATTTTTGTATTGTTTTTTCAAACCGTGATTGTATACCTGAGCTGGATTTAGTCAAACATAGAGGTGGAAATCTATTACTATGATTGTTAGCTAATGCACGTCGTTTGGTTACTAAAGATTTTCTCTCGCATATCACAACCCACTATAGGCCCATAATTACATAACCAATGCCTTATAACATTTTATAGATAGATTTTAAAATGTTTCATTTGAATTTACGTGTGTTGTGTATAATGGAGGTAAACTGTTCTTAATTTCAAAAACTTACTATGTATAATAGAATAATCATCGAATCTCCTTACTAATTCTTTCAGACAGCAGCGAAATCGCACTCCGATCAGTCTTCTTGGAACTCTTTAATGAATTTCCTCAAATAGATATGAAATTCCATAATTATGTTTCAATAAAAAAATCCTTGGAATTAAAAGCAATAAAACATCTTATCTACAGCAAACTTCACCAATTTTCAATAAGTTATTTAAACAGATTGTCTAAGAAGGAAAACTAAACCAGTTATTTGTCTGGAAGAAACTGATATCATGGATAACCATTAAGCTACTATGGCCAACATACCGATATGACATTAAATTCTCCATCTGACTAGTGTTATTCCCGGTAAACCACTTAGGAGTGGTGTTTGTTGCTCACCCGTTTGTTGCTCCGTCCATTCGCGAACACGGACTTCGATGAATTTTCAGTACGTGTTGCCCTTTTCACTCGCCAAAACAGTGTTTTCCTAGCAAATATCAGACGTCGCCATTGCACAAATTTCCCCTTTCTTTCGCCGAATTTTTGACACTTTAGGGGTCATGTGTGCCGTCACTCGTTCCTTATAGGATGTGTTTCATCCCTGTTCTTAAATTTCATTGAGTTTCTGAGACATGTATTCCATTCAACTTTCTCAAACCCACAGTCTAGGTAATTAATGCGGAATCACGCTTGCAAAAGCGTAGTTTACATCCCGGTGTCTGTTCTCCACATCAACTATCATGTGCAAATCAAAGCTAAGATGGGCGACAAATTGTCGCTTGGGTCTAGTCTTGGGAGATACTCGAACAATTCCCTTTTTGGCTCAACACAAGGCACATTCCTGTGATGGTAAGTGATCATTTTCCCGGCTCGATTTACACTTTGGGTTCTAGTACTTGCAACAAAATATATGTATTGGGATTGCCTGTTTAGTTTCTGCACTTGTATATTAGATCATTGTCCTCAATATTTGCTATAATTTAGCTTAATTCACAGTGGGATATCTCTTCGCCCGTAATTATGCATTTAATATGGCTTTCCCGGTTATTATGCCAATGCTACGCTTAACATGGAGGATATGTTCCTTCGATATTAATAATAATAATAATAATAATAATAATAATAATAATAATGATAATAATAATGATATTACTAATAATAATAACAATAATAATAATAATGATAATAATAATGATATTACTATTATTAATAACAATAATAATAATAATGATAATAATAATGATATTACTATTATTAATAACAATAATAATAATAATGATAATAATAATGATATTACTAATATTAATAACAATAATAATAATAATGATAATAATAATGATGATACTATTATTAATAACAATAATAATAATAATGATAATAATAATGATGATACTATTATTAATAACAATAATAATAATGATAATAATAATGATGATACTATTATTAATAACAATAATAATAATAATGATAATAATAATGATGATACTATTATTAATAACAATAATAATAATAATGATAATAATAATGATGATACTATTATTAATAACAATAATAATAATAATGATAATAATAATGATGATACTATTATTAATAACAATAATAATAATAATGATAATAATAATGATGATACTATTATTAATAACAATAATAATAATAATGATAATAATAATGATGATACTATTGTTAATAACAATAATAATAATAATGATAATAATAATGATGATACTATTGTTAATAACAATAATAATAATAATGATAATAATAATGATGATACTATTGTTAATAACAATAATAATAATAATGATAATAATAATGATGATACTATTGTTAATAACAATAATAATAATAATGATAATAATAATGATGATACTATTGTTAATAACAATAATAATAATAATGATAATAATAATGATGATACTATTGTTAATAACAATAATAATAATAATGATAATAATAATGATGATACTATTGTTAATAACAATAATAATAATAATGATAATAATAATGATGATACTATTGTTAATAACAATAATAATAATAATGATAATAATAATGATGATACTATTGTTAATAACAATAATAATAATAATGATAATAATAATGATGATACTATTGTTAATAACAATAATAATAATAATGATAATAATAATGATGATACTATTGTTAATAACAATAATAATAATAATGATAATAATAATGATGATACTATTGTTAATAACAATAATAATAATAATGATAATAATAATGATGATACTATTGTTAATAACAATAATAATAATAATGATAATAATAATGATGATACTATTGTTAATAACAATAATAATAATAATGATAATAATAATGATGATACTATTGTTAATAACAATAATAATAATAATGATAATAATAATGATGATACTATTGTTAATAACAATAATAATAATAATGATAATAATAATGATGATACTATTGTTAATAACAATAATAATAATAATGATAATAATAATGATGATACTATTGTTAATAACAATAATAATAATAATGATAATAATAATGATGATAATATTGTTAATAACAATAATAATAATAATAATGATGATACTATTGTTAATAACAATAATAATAATAATGATGATGATACTATTGTTAATAACAATAATAATAATAATGATAATAATAATGATGATACTATTGTTAATAACAATAATAATAATAATGATAATAATAATGATGATACTATTGTTAATAACAATAATAATAATAATGATAATAATAATGATGATACTATTGTTAATAACAATAATAATAATAATAATGATAATAATAATGATGATACTATTGTTAATAACAATAATAATAATAATGATGATGATGATACTATTGTTAATAACAATAATAATAATAATGATGATGATGATACTATTGTTAATAACAATAATAATAATAATGATGATGATGATACTATTGTTAATAACAATAATAATAATAATGATGATGATACTATTATAATAACAATAATAATAATAATGATGATGATGATACTATTGTTAATAACAATAATAATAATAATGATGATGATGATACTATTGTTAATAACAATAATAATAACAATGATGATGATGATACTATTGTTAATAACAATAATAATAACAATGATGATGATGATACTATTGTTAATAACAATGATGATGATGATACTATTGTTAATAACAATAATAATAACAATGATGATGATGATACTATTGTTAATAACAATGATGATGATGATACTATTAATAATAACAATGATGATGATGATACTATT
>CM060952.1:177384812-177389812 GCA_030765055.1 Mantis religiosa
AAGAAGGGACTTGAAGACAACGATCCTTGAATCAGTAAGTACACTTAGAAAGCTTTTCTATGATCTGAATAGGAGGGTGGAAGAATTAAAATGCGAAAATGGTGAACTATTGGGGGAAGTGAAATCCATGCGGGAACAAGCAGATACACGCACGGAGGTAGAGGTGGTGCCATCTACTCGCGGCGAGAGAAGACAGGCGCAGAGGGTTCCACCTGGCGATAGGGATACACACTCCTATGCGGATGTATTAGCAAACAGAAAAATCGATAGTAAATTCAAAGTAATTGTCAAAACTAAAACAAACCATCCTCCGGAAACAATTAAGAGCATCCTCAAGTCAAAGTTAAACCCAATAGAGATGAAAGTAGGCATAAGCTCACTTAAATCACTAAAAGATGGTAGAGTAAAAGATGGTAGAGTATTATTAGAAACTTGTAGCAAACAAGAAGCAGATAAAATAAGCGCTAGTATAGCAGAAAAATGTGGGGTTGAACTGGAAACCAAATCGCAGGAACTAAGAAAGCCAAGATTGGTGATTTACAACATACCCCAGGAAATAACAATAGAGAATGCTACCAATGTATTAAAAGAACAAAATCCGGAGTTGCAATCAGGAGAGGTAACAATCATCCCAAAATTTATATTCCACACAAGAAGGCAAAATAGAAACTTAGTGGTAGAAGTAAATTCATACACTAGAAGACTAATAATTAACTGCAAAATGAAAATAGGTTGGACGATATGCAATGTAGAAGACTATTTGAGAGTCAATCGCTGCTTCAAATGTAGTAAATACAACCACAAGCACACAGACTGTAAGGGAGAAGAAACTTGCCCCCTATGTGCAGGCGCCCACAGCTTAAAAGAATGTAAGGCAACACAAAAAGAATACAGATGCATAAACTGCACAACATATAACAAATACAACCCTAGGAACACAATTTGCGTAAATCATACTTCGTTAGACAGGAACTGCCCAAGCCTACAAGCAGCAATTAAGAAGCAAATCCAAAATACAGACTATTAACATGGAAACACAATCTAACACCAATAAGTTAATAGGGTTTAAGAACACAAACTTTAGAGAACAGATCAACTGTCTACAGATAAACTTGCAACATTCAATAGCAGCAACTGACAATCTCATGAACCTAATAGAAAGAGATGGCATTGACATAATATTCATACAAGAGCCGAGAATAATAAACAACAGGACATTGGGTATCACAAAGAGATACAAAACATATGCGGCAAACGAGGGAAGATGTAGAGTAGCAACGGTGGTAACAAATACACATATGGACGTCATACTCATAACAGAATTAACAGACAAAGATACAGTAGTCGTAGAAATTATCTACAGAAATACAAAATTCTATTCGGCAAACATGTACCTGGACAGTCAAGGTAAACTAGAAAACGACCTGAGAAAAATCAACAAAATATTACAATACACCTCTGGAAATGGTCTACTTATTACAATGGATAGCAACTCCAGATCCGCTACATGGCATGACACAATCACCAATGAAAGGGGAAAGGAAATGGAAGAATTTTTAATAACAAAACAATTGTACATACATAATGAAGACAGTGAATTAACCACCTTCCAAAGTAGTCGAGGGAAAAGTAATGTGGACCTGACTATAAGCAATAACAATCTCCTGAGACAAATAAAGAATTGGAAGATAAGTGAAGAAGAGAGTTGCTCCGATCATAGATTATTGCAGTTCTTAATAGGGCAAAATGAGTGGAACAAAGAAAAACTAAACAGTCAATACACAGGCATAAAATATATAACTAAGGAAGAAGACCGCAAAAAGTATCAAGAAACACTACTGTATGAGATAGCAAAACAGTTCTGCGGAACAGAAAAAGAAATTAACATTGAAGATATAGACAACCAACTATCCAGACAAATACAAAACTCAGTGAACATAGAGGAGGTAATAAATAAATACAGTGCAGCCCAAACGATAGCATGCATGAAGGCCTTCAAAGTTAGCAATACATTCACTAAAACAGCCAACCTAAAACATAAAACAGTTCCATGGTGGAATGACGACCTTACAATTATGAGGAAGAGGGTGAATGCTTTCAGAAGAAAATACCAGAGAACACAAAACAACAATGATCTCCGAGAACAGCGGCAAAAACTCTACTTCGAAGAGAAAAGTAAATACCAAACAAAACTAAAAAACTCAAAGATCCTATCGTGGAAAGAATACTGCAACAACACCACCTCAAATCCCTGGAATATAGTGTACAAGACTGCCTCAGGAAAAACAAAAGACAGCCAAATGATAACAACTCTCATAAACAAGGAAGGAAAGTATACAAGAGACTTAAAAGAAACATTGGAATATACACTCAACTATATCATCCCAAAAGACAATGAACTGGAAGATACAGAACACCACAAACAAATAAAGCAAGAAATAGAAGAACCGGTGAATACAGCAGACGATAGAAAATTTACAGAAGAAGAAATTAAATCAACTATCAAAAATATAGATCATAAGAAAACTCCGGGAGAAGATGGAATAACCAGCAAAGTACTGATGTGGACAATCGACTGCCTCCCTCAAACAGTAACATCTATATACAATGGATGTTTGGAAAATGGATATTTCCCAAAGAAATGGAAAAAGGCCAGAATAATACCAATCACCAAACCAGGAAAAGAGAAGCTCTTAGATCCATCCAAGTTCAGACCTATAAGTCTATTAAACGTAGGAGGGAAAGTCCTAGAGAAGCTACTTATAAGTAGAATCAACCACCACCTCTATAAGAACAAATTACTAAGTGAAAATCAATATGGCTTCAGGCCCCAAAAAAGCACCACTGATGCAGCAATAGCAGTTAAAGAATTTATAAATAAAGCGTTTAGCAATGGACAAATTACAGCGATTGTTAGCCTGGACGTAAAAGGAGCCTTTGATTCAGCGTGGTGGCCAAGCATCCTAAAGGCCCTAAAAGATTTCAAGTGCCCTAGAAACCTGTACAACCTCTCCAAGAGCTATTTTAAAGACAGAGTGGCCTTCATCAATTCTAACAACATCCAAGTTGAAACAACAGTCAACAAAGGTTGCCCTCAAGGGTCCTGCAGTGGACCGGGGTACTGGAATATACAGTACAACAGTTTACTAAACCTGGAGTATGAAAAGAATACAAAAGTTATAGCATTTGCAGACGACCTATTAATTGCAGTCAGAGCAGAAACAGAAGCAGAAGTAGAGAACTTCATGAACATTAATATTAGAAAAGTCACACAGTGGTCGATTGAAAACAAAACTCACTTCAATGAAAACAAGTCAAAAGTAATATTAATATCAAGAAGACGGAAAAAGAGAAAGACAATAGATATCTACATGAATGGGAAACAACTGGAGCAAGTAGAAAAGATGGATTACTTAGGCATAACCATAGACAGCCGATTCACTTTCAACGACCACATAAACAAAGTGAGTGAAAAATGCATCAAATTAATCAATGCACTTTCCAAATCGGCAAGGATAGTTTGGGGCTTAAAACATCAGGCTCTAGAAATAATATATAAAGGAGCAATACTGCCAATTCTACTATACGCTGCACCAGTCTGGATGGAATCATTAGAAAAGAAACACAACCAAATGAAATATGTTAGAGTTCAAAGATTAATGCTCACAAGGATGGCAAAGGCATATAGGACAATTTCCCATGAAGCACTCTGCATAATCACGGGAACAATACCCATAGACTTAAAAGCAAGAGAGGTGGCTGAACTATATAACGTAAAAACAGGAAAAACCAACACTGAATACCAAATAGACCGCCCGGAAAACCCCAAGAATTGGCTCCACCCAGCTGACTTTCAAGGCACAAAAGAACCAGAAATAGGAAACAATGAAAATACAGTGTGGCAAATATATACAGATGGAAGCAAAAGTGACGTAGGAGTGGGAGCAGGAGTAGCCATATACAGACAAAACCAACTGATAAACCAAAAAAAATACAAACTCAATGAAAGATGCTCAAATAATCAGGCAGAGCAACTGGCAATTGCAAAAGCGCTGGAATTATTAGAAACGACGGACACTGAAGACACAGATAACAAAACAGTAACCATACACACAGACAGCAGAATAACAATGGACTCCATAGACGATTACAATAATCACAATAACCTAACAGAGAAAATACGAAGAACTACAGCAATACTAAGAGCAAAAGATTGGAAAATACAATTCAAATGGGTAAAGGCTCATATTGGAATAGAGGGTAATGAAGTGGCTGACAGACTGGCAAAGAATGCAGCAAAAACTAAGGAAATATACTACAACAAATTACCGATCACCGCAATAAAACAAATTCTTCGGAAATCAACAAAAAACAAATGGCAGCAGAAATGGGAACAGAGCACAAAAGGCACAACCACAAAGGAATTCTTCCCAACAGTGGAAAGCAGACTCACAAACAGGTTCTACCTAACACCAAACATGACAACAATACTTACAGGACACGGAAATATCAACACTTATCTCAACAGACTCAAGATCGTTAGCAGCCCTGAGTGTTCATGCAGGAGAGGAGCCCAAACGGTGGATCACATAATATTCGAGTGCAGTGTGGTGAATAGTGCAAGAGAAACTCTAAAACATAGTGTTCTAAGAACTGATAACTGGCCAACACACAAGTCAATACTAATTAAAAGACATTTAAAATCATTTACAAAATTTGTAAACTCTATAGACTTTCAAGCACTAAAAGGCATTAATGTGTAATACAAGCAAAAAAAAAAAAAAAAAAAAAAAAACTAAATGGTTCACATAAAAACTGGAAAAATGTATACAAAAATCACAAAAAGAGTGAAAAGCATGTAGTACTACTTATGTAGTGGAGCATGTAGAGATCAGAAATAAATAAATAAAAAAAAAAAAAAAAAATATTAATATTATCAATAATAATAATAATAATATTAATATTATCAATAATAATAATAATAATATTAATATTATCAA
>CM060952.1:177397312-177482312 GCA_030765055.1 Mantis religiosa
TAGCTTTGCCGAAACGTACACTGTCTTTTGTCACATCTGTGATTGCGCTGGTCTACCGTGAGAAATTCATACGCGCTCCAGGTCAGCTATTGGCTGACGTCATGAAGAAGAAGCAAACTGTCATGAAAAATCAACATGCTTTTAACGACGGCTGACGTCAGGAAGCAAGCCGTATTATCACTAAGCAAAAATGCCTTTAGCAACTGCAATTCCAGAGGCTTCAAATTTCAGAAGCATTAGTAGTAACTTACCCACAGGTAGCATCAGTGTGAGCAGTGCAGTGAGTGAGTACAGAGCAGTGTGATACTTTGCTCCGTGATAGGAAGTCGGCGGATCTATTCGTTGTTCCACATAAGCTTGCCCCGTATCTCTTAACGATCACGTGACCTTATCACATCTCATTGGCTGTTGTTGTGGTGCAGAATGTTGTGTGGTAAAAATTAGTTCGTTGTTTAACATGGTGATATGTCTTTATATGTTGGAAGAGAATTGTCAAATTTATATTTTCGTAACTGTTTAAATGAAATATATTACGCTACAGAGTTGATTTATCTGAAATGCATGTTAATTCTTAAACGAAGTAAAGAGGAGGTTCTTTTACTCTCAAGCACATGGCACGGTTACACGTGATTTTGCGGTAGTGATGACATATTTGTGTATATGACTTTTACCACTGACCTTGTTTTGAACTGGATTTGTCTTATATCGCCATTCGACGGTGTGCTAAGCCTAGTGCGAGAGCTGAATTATTTTATTGATCGTTTATTGCGCGCGTACTTATATGTATAATGGCAGAGTCTAGCACCAGTTTTTTGCTGAAGAATCGCAAGGAAAAACCTTTACAAAGCAGCGAAAAAAGAATTGTGATGCATGTGTTTATTTCACTCACAGAGAAGAATCTGTCTTTGTCAGTGGGAGCATTCGAACAGCTGGGCCCCGAACTTACAGGTGTGTTAGATGCGTAGGAACATTGCGACATGAAAGTGAGACAACAGGATAACTTACCACTCCAGCGGAGATATTGTTGTGTGACGAAGACGTTATTTAAGGACAATCAGACTGTACCGAGATACAAGTCGCAAAATATACTACCTTGACGAGACTTGGGTGAATGAAGAACACATGACAAGTATGGCGTGACACGATTTTTAAGACTGAAAGACAAGCATTTTGTAATGTATGTGTGCTGGTTTAAAAAATACCAGTGGAAAAGGCCGAAGGCCTTTCATTATAAACTTGTCCCAGTTTCATGCTCATTCACTCAGTTTCAACTTGCTCAGTTTCATTATAAACTTCATTATTATTGCTTGCATTCATATTCTTATTTGTATGATTTTATCTATCTTCCTGACGATTATTATGATGTTTACTGCAAGCTTCAATGTGACGGGAAGGCACCGCCTATGGACTATCGTGCGAAAGCATTAGCACATTAGGATGAGGGGGAAGGTAGTTGAACGCAGAGTGATACATGTCAGCGGGGCAAGGTTATATGAAACAGATTAGGAACGGGCTGCCCTAGGTGACAGAAGCCCACCTCGGTAGCGTAGATGGTAACATGACTGCCTCACGTTCAACAGGTCCCGAGTTCGAATCTCGGACAGGGCGAGTTATCTGGACAAGGTTTCTTCCTAGACTCTCCCTTATCCTGATAGACGAATGTCGGGTAACTTTAAGGTCCATGGACCCGGGCTCATTTGAGCATCATTTCACTCATCGTCCAATAAAAATTTCCAGGTGACCGAATGGCAGCAAAGCAGTTTACGTGTGAATAACAGCGTTGTGGCATGCAGCTCATTGACAGTGCTGGAGCAGCGTGTAGATTAGAAAAAGCATAGTAATGCAAAAGGTCCGTGCTACGGAGACTTATAGAGACATTTCGAAGTGCCTCACTTATGTAAAAGAAAGGCTGATTGTAAGCTAGAGTTAGGTTAGTGTTTTAGTGAAAAGTAGAACAGTTCAACGTAAACAAGATGTCGTCTTTTGTCACACTGACGTTTACATATGCATTGTATGTATACTATAAAGCTTGGTCTACCAAACGAAACAGTATAAATTGTGCCTACGTGTATACAATTACATTTTGTGTAGGGTCTTATCTAAAGTGGGACTAAACTGAAGGATTATGAAAGACGTTTGCATTTTATTTAGTGAAATAATTGTGAAAATAGTTTATGATCCCAAATATACTACCAAAAATATACATGAAACGGGAAAAATAACAACACAGCTATTTAGGGTGAAAGAATTCAGTTGTGCTGAAAGAAAATTAATAGGTTCACTGCCTTAGCATTTCCTTAAAATTTCAGAAATTCATCACCAGACGTCTTTTTTTTTTTAATTTTTATTTTACCATGTACAGTTTATCGTATTAGCTAACTACTTTTTCCACAAATAGTAATAAACGAAAACACCAGTTGCTGCTAAACACACATATGTCCAATTGAATCGCAACTATACTCACAGGTCACAATTAAACGGCACTGGGTAGTGTTTACTGCATTCAACTACCCTCTCACTGTCAAATGTTTACTGAAAGGCTCTCCACTAACAGCTTAATTTCATATCAACTCGACTGGAATGAACTGGACAACTTTTTCTCCGGTAATTTTTCGTCCCTTTTGTAGATTCCGGGTAAAAAAGTAACGGGTTTTAATAAGCAGGAAAGCTGCCCACAATGTCCATTAGCCGCGCCCAGGCCCAGGTAGATGAGCAGTCACGTGCCACATTTGGTAGCCAGCCGGCAGGCAGCCTGGGACCGCTTTCTTTGGAGAATGTGTGTGAAATGTGTAGTGTTTAAAGCCCGCTTTTACTACATACGGCACCGCAGGCGGTGACACTGATGATACATGAGATGAAGATGGAGCACCGGTGGAATGAGATGGCGAGGGAAACCGGAGCTCCCGGAGAAAACCCGCCCCAGCGCCGTGTTGTCCACCACAAGTCTCATTTTGCGGTCGTCTGGGATCGAACCCGGGCCGCCTTGGTGAGAGCCAAGCGGTCTAACCACTGAGCCACGGTGCAGCCAACTTCTATGGAGATATGATCCAATTACCTAAATGAAATTCAAGTTCTGAATCAATAAAAATGTTGCATACATTTAAAAAATAACCAAGTGATTCACTTAGTGATCAAAACCTCAAAAAAGAAATTAAGTATACCACATATAAGAGATGACAATCAGGTACCTTATGGAGATTTTGGTGTAAAATTTTCAATAGATTTTCGTTATCCCTAATAATACTTACACAGTACAAATATTCACCATTTGGTCCATATATTTTGAAAAAATGAGTTATAAATATTTATTGCAAAAATTTTGGGATAGCACAATGTTATGTGACTTCATATTCCTGTAAATATTGCTTCTCGATCTAATTTAGGAGTGTGTACCTCAATATGGACAAGAAATATGAACACTTAATTTGTAAAAAGCTGGATGATGTTAGATCATTGTAACAAATAATTTTAGTAATTTCATTTCTGAATTTTTTTGTGTGCAATTTACGTCCTCCAACGTTAAATCATATCGGGCGATGAATGGAACAAGTGAAATGATGCTAAAATAAGCCCAGGGCCTATAGAGCTTAGAGCTACCCAACATTCGTCTTTCAGGATAAGGGAAAACACCGGACAAAGCCTTATCCAAGTAACTCACCCTGACCTAGGTTCGAACTTGGGAGCTCTTGAATGTGAGGTAGACATGCTACCACCACGCTACCAAGGGGGGCTTCTTTCAGTTGCATATTCATTTATTCGCAGATTCTAAAGATTTAGCTGTGAAAGGTCATAGACATATGTTTTCGTTATCGCATTCCTATAAACAGAATTTATAGTATACCTTTGGTAATAATAATAATATAATAACAATGTTCAATTTTCTCGTAATTTACAAATTGATATAAACTAATGTGACTGTGCATGTTGATTAAAATGAACTAACAAAAGGACAGATATATGTGAATAATTTATTGAATCACTTGTAATACAAATAAAAACGGATAGAGTCTGCAGCAAGTTTGTGCAACAGTTCTAGGAATGCCCATGTACATAGTTTACTTAAAACAGGGTATTTTCGCGTCTACGCTACGCATGCGGTAGCACTAACGTAGAGATTGTCTGTCCTTTCCACTGGATGAAATCGGATGCAAAATCTCCGGATTCTGTGAGAGCTGAATGCTAATGCGAAAGCATGTTTACCAACATAAATCCACATTCACTCTGTAATACTATATTCCAGTAATGGAGCTGCTAATTTGTGTATAGTCGTAATCGAGTAAGATAATGGAGTGCTGTGCATGACTAAGTCTAAATAGAAACCCCAACACGTAACAGGGTCATCCCTGCGCCATACTCTTAATATTTTTTCTCTGTGTATTCCCATTGTTCCGGTAAGGTTCTCATAAGACGACGGGACTATATCCCGATAACATCTTCTCATCAAGGAGGCAAGCAACGTAGATAAGATTCCGGTAACAAAGACCTCTTTATCCTAATAGAATTTCCCACACACGAGGCAAGGCCTATCTAATGTAAGTGTTAGTTGCATGAAGCACCGTGGTCTTTCCTTCAAGCGAGTCACAGCATTTCCACTGCACACTACATTAATTTTCCTCTGCGGGTTTTAATGGATTGCACGTCGTTTAAATAGGAAGGATCTAGGGATGCATGTGCATCATGTTGGCCATGCTATTACATTACTGTACATGAGCCTTCCCTAGAAATAATGGCTTGGCGTCTTTTCTCCTAGCAACGAGATGTTCTAATCTCTTAGGTATGGTTTCTCAAGAGCGAGCACCGAGGTGAATAAAATGTAACCCAAATAATACGTTGGTGATTAAAAATCATGTCTCACCCTCTACCAGGTTCTCGAGCACAACTCCAAAAACTGGAGTAGCAAAGCATTTTAAATGTCTTAAATATCGCTGACTTACTGAAAACTAATACCACAAGCAAGTTTTCTATGTTTTTTTTTATTTCATTTTATTAAAATATATATATATATCTATGTATATATATTTTTCTTTTCCTTATTTAACCGTTGTTTTATTGTTTCCGTTTAATTACCTATCTGTTTTCTGTAGTTTCACACACATACACTATAAACATAAACACCCATGCCCAGGGCGGGACTCGAACCCGTGACCCTCTACGCGGTGGAATGCTAGAGACATACGTTCTAAACCATGGCTACGAGGGCCGGCTATGTTCGCACAACAGAGTGCCTCTTTAATAATTCTTCGTTCAATTTTGAGCAAAAAAATATAATAAAAATTAGAAACAAAGACGGAATAATTTAGATAATCCCTTTTAGATCTTACTGCTACTCCAAAATGTTCCAATCCATTTGATATCGGTAACTGGTATCGCATTATTATTTTAAATAAAAGCTTTCATTAATTCGTTGCTGTCACAAGTGTCAAGAAAGTCTAAATAATACTCAATCACTTCATCAGAATGCGGAATTTGTTTAATTCGTTTTCGCCTTTGAGTACCAATTTTATCCTGAAGGAAGAATAAAGCTTTATAACAGCCTGGTCATCTCTACATCACACTATGTATGTGTGCCCACACAAAGGACTAGACAACAAATTTGTTAAATGAAATTTTTTAGGAAAACAAAAGATCCAGAAGAGAAGGAATATGAAGGAGAAAGAACAGAGATGAAGAAATAAGAAAATAATTAGATGCATAAAGCTGTTTTGTCAAGAGTGAAAAGGTAAGGTAAAGATTATTAGAACATATTAGGATGGAAGGCAGCAATACCATTCCAATATGTGGACAAAGGACAAAGAGGAGTGCGACGTCCAAGAAGGAGTGTTTAACGCCCGCTTTTACTACATACGGCACCGCAGGGCCAAGAGGGAGGTAGAGGATGACAACGTGTAGATGGAACTGCAGTATCATAATGTAGTGGAGGAGAAGGAGCAAGAGGGGAATAAAAAAAAAAACTTCATAAGAGAGTATGAGAATTATCCCTTCATTTCACATCGATAACATCGTTCAATAATGTCTTTTTATTCCAGCCAGTGAGAAAACTATCATTTGGTTGGTGTCAAAGGTTGGTTAGCTGGAAATGGGAACACAGTATTACGATATAGAGGAATGCACGACGTTTTGTACGTAATGTTGCAACCGACTGCACAAAGTCATGCTGATATAATGCTCAATGGTTATACTGACAAGGAATATTAAAAGGCCTCAGCCATACTAACACCAGCTCCTCCTACCTGGTTCTAGCGTTTCGCTTAATTATTGCGTCACTTTGATGCTGTCTTGAGTCTGAACTTGACCATATTTTGATTGGTTTCAGTTTAAGTGTCAGACTTATGACATCAAAGTAAAACTGGTAGATTTCCAGCAGGAGCAAACGGGAAGAAACGTGGCAAGGTTACTTTCAACCATTTAGAAGAAATGTTTCCGTGATTTCTCCCTTCCTACAACCACCTACGCCTTGTCTTTTTTCATAGGCCAGAGGTTTATATCGGTCAGGAATTCAAGTTAATTAGAAATTGGGTCATACAGAGCTGGTGTGCAACAGAGATCATCAAGAGGTTGCCCTTAAACAAAAGGACTCTGGGAAACCAGAATTGCCATTCCTTACTACACTATACATAATTCGAAAGTAGTTACAGAATACAAAGGTAACAGCATACAGCTGTACCAATATTTTACAATATTGCAAATAGAAGATGATAAATTGGAAGAAAGCGTTTTTTTTTTTTTTTTTTTTTTTTTTTTTTTTTTTTTTTTTTTTTAGCTATGCGACATTCCAGAAAGAAATCGCTAATTCATCATGCTGATCAATAGAATAAGAAGATGCCACGCCGTGGCCCAGCAGTGAGATATTTGGTGGACAACACGGCGCAGTGAACTTTCACCGAGCTCTACGGTTTCCTCTGCCATCTCGTTCCTCGGATGCACCTTCTTCATTTCATGTATCATCAGTGTCACCAACTGCAGTGCCACATATAGTAAAAGCGTTCATTGAACACTACACGTGCATTCAGTGTTTAGAAGGCGAAGTACTCTTACTTTCTTTTCCTATTTGTTCTTATCTTCCTTTCCTTTTCGTCAGTAAATAATAAGTTTAATATCTTAAAAATGCCTTTAACTTTTATTTCTGCTGCCCAGCCCAAGGCTTTGCACCACTCACAGTTTGTTATAAAACTTTTTTATCTGCAAGTGTCTTCACATAAATTATTCCAACGATTAGTTTTTCCGCTTCCGGATCAATGTTAGCCTCATTGCCTTAACAATTTTTTCTTGTTATTTTTCTCCCCCAAGTTTCCTCCTTCCTGTTAGTCCTCACAGTCGCTCTTTCCATAGGGCAATACCTGGAGTCTAAAAAGCCCCCCGCCCCCGCTGAGCACAACGTCAAAACGGGCTGGAAGTGGATACGCCACTTACGCGGGTCAACCCCGCAGGGAAGACTCCCGGAAACCTCGGTGGGGCGGCCTGGTGAACTAACACACCTACTAGCTCTGCAGGCTAGTACCCGGGACATTTTGGGCAAACTTCTACCCCTCCGGGCGGACGTAGCCTGGCCGGAAGTACCCATTTACCCGTGGGTGTCGGGAACACACTGGCCCCTCGATTCCAACCCAATCCGAACAATCCCCTGCGGGAGGGGCTCGGCAGTTCGGCCCGAGGTTCCTCTAGTAACGTCAGTGGTACCACGAGTGCTAAGGGTCCGCAGCGCCCGCACTTCGGCAGCTGAAGGGTACGTATCCCCTCCCCTACTGTCCTGGCCTGCCGTGGAAGGTTTCTAAGTAAAATGTAGGGATCCTGCCCTCGGCACTATAGTAGTTCCTTGGGACGGCCGACCTCTCTGTCCTCCCGCTTATGCCCACTTGGGGGCATAAGATACAATAGAACAAGACTGGTTGCAGTGCCGAATAACCTTCAAAAAATGTTAGTAAACCTTTTTTGTAATTGAAATAAATGTGAAATAAAATGACAAAGTTAAATCGTCATAAACCTATTGAAACAATTTCCCTCGCGATGTGTGCTACTTTTGAAGCAGTATTCTTGTGGTGGAATGGTTGCCACAATATTGAAACGGGTTCGACCTCATCTGATCCGTTGGGGAACTCGAAGTCGTCCGTGCTGTTCTCCGTCGGCTGCTTCTTCGGTTTTGAGTAAACCAGTGAAAGTTTTCCCTCAATATGTGCGTGAATGTGTTATTAAGTGTAACACCAGTTTAACTCACTGATAATTGGAAATTAATTGTTCTTTGACACTAGTCGTGTGTAGGACGCACTATGAAAGGGTAGAGCCAGACTGAAAAATTCAATGTCATAGCTGGGATTTGAACCACGGATCATCTGGTCTCCGTCCAGCCGCTCTTAACCATTGAGTTACTATGGCCAACGTGCCAATATAACATTAACTTCTCCAGCTGACTCGTGTCTTTCCCGGTAAACCACTAGGAGTTCTCATAAACACATGAGACAACTACCTTAATGACGACTTACTATGCTGTAAGTACTTTAAGGCCCGGGCTTTATAGTTCGGACCACTATTAGGTACAATTAATGGAAATTAATTGTTCATTTACACTAGCCGTGTGTAGGACGCACTATGAAAGGGTAAAGCCAGACTGAAAAATTCAATGTCATAGCCGGAATTTGAACCACGGATCTTCTGGTCTCCGTCCAGCCGCTCTAAACCATTGAGCTACTATGGCAGCTACTACTCTGCCAACATGACAGAGTCAGTTGGAGAATTAATGTCATATCAGCACGTTCGCCATAGTAGCTCAATGGTTTATAGCGGTTGGACGGAGACCAGAAGATTCGTGTTTCGAATGCCGGCTATGGCATTGAATATTTCATTCTGGCTCTACCCTTTCACTGAAAATTAATTATTATTCGGATATCTGGTTAGAAAAAGTTGCTGACTTTTAATTTCCAAACTTGAATTACATCCGTAATAATAAGGAAGTTAAACCTTGGTTCTGTAATTCGGAAAGAAATCAACTCAGTAGCTAAACAACGGAGTTGCAAGCGATCGTCAGATGATAAGTCATCGGACTGAATCTGTATAGCACGCTCCTACCTATGCTTAAACTACTACAAATATTTCTACTTCAACCAACTTTCACACGTGACGTGGACCAATCACAAGGGTACAATGTCTTGATTCATTGTAAAACTCTACGAATTTATGCTTCCTTTTTCAACAATGTTTCAGTCTAAGTTGTATACCCTCAGCATAACTGCCTTCCCGAAACTTGCGCCGTGGCTCAGTGGTTAGACCGCTTGGCTCTCATCAAGGCGCCTCGGGTTCGATCCCAGGCGACCGTAAAGTGAGATTTGTTGTGAACAACACGGTGCAGGGGCGGGTTTTCTCCGGGACCTCCGGTTTCCCCCGCCATCTCATTTCACCGGTGCTCCATCTTCATCTCATGTATCATCAGTGTCACCGCCTGCGGTTCCGTATGTAGTAAAAGCGTGCGTTAAACACTACACATTTCATTTCATTTTTCCTGTAACTTGTTTACAACTTAAGCTTTAATTGTCTCTCTGCCCCTTACATTCGTTAAGTCTTGTTCCAGAAATTTAGCAATACATTTATTTAATATAAAGAACTTGTTAAAGAAATTATTGATATTTTATTACGTGTATTACCATATTTGTCCCTTCCAGTCAATAAGTTCGGTTTCACTGCACTCTACTTGTATAAAGGGTACTGTTGTACAATATGTATTCTCAATCATAATACTAATGTTGTATAGTTTAGTTTAACTAATATTATATATTCTTTTGCGTATAAATATGCTCCATTCGACACTCATTGTAATACATTTTTAAGAAACTAGCAATTTGTTCTTTAATGCTACACATCTTTTTCCTCTTGCGGATTAAATTGATTGTCATATTTTTTCTTTGCTCTGAGTAAGGTGCTTGGAATTGGAACAAACTATGAATGTTCATCACGTTCCATTTCTCGCCTTAATGAAGTTAAACAATGCAGTTCCTCTATGCTCCACACTTTTGGCAAAGATACGTTCCTTGCATTTGGGATCGCGAGTTGAGCTATTCATCATCGTCATGCTAAGAAGTAGCTACGCCTGCACTTGTTTCATTGCACGTGCTGTTTGTTTACGAGTACTTGAGCCTTTGTGTCGGATGGAAGTGTAACAATAGCACGAGATATGCCTACAATTGCCATTCTGCTCCCAGTGGAACAAGACAGAGGTGTCTGCTTGGTTAATCTCTGCTCCAGGCACAAAAGGAGACGTTGGTGGTCTATTGTTTAGGCGCGTTTCCAGCTAAAACTGGCAAAAAGCAGAGCTATGGCTTGTTTTACCTTGAGCATAAGAACCAACAACGCATCTACTTGCCCTGAACAGTTTTGGCTGTGTTAAGGCAATGCCCCTATAATTTGGGGTGAAAATCTGGGATAAAAATTCACTTTTAAGTCGTTTAATACTTTTGTTTACACTCCATTTTCTCGCATGGTATTTTAACTTAATAATAGAGGAAATATTACTATATGCGTGCGATAAGAAGAGCGTTAGGGTCCCAAGTCCTCATTTGGTGTCATTTAACTCCGTAAACATAGATGGCAACTTTGAAATTTGAAATGCAGTATACACTGACATCTAGTGGCTAATATCTAAGCTTTATCATGTCCGCCATATTTCGTTTTGGTCAATTTGGAGGTTAATTAGCTAACCAGGTTTAGAATAATCGTATGTTAAAATCAGAATTTTAGTTCGTCCTTGGCAACATATAAGTGTTATGAGACACATCAAAATATGTAAATACAGTATTTACATAAAGTCAAATTGATTACACACAATATACACAGTAAACAGCTTTTCTATGGTTTCAAGTGGTATTTGAATAGACTAATTTACTACAAGAAATGTCATAATATGAATATTACAGGTTTTTGAATGTACTTTTAGAATGTACTTTTGAATGAATATTTAGACTGCAGAAAAGAGCTATTCATTATATAGTAAGTATTCCTTTCACCACCAGCTGTAAACCATATTTTAAACTACTAAAAATACTTCCATTACCCTGTGTGTATATATATGAAGCTCTAGTTAGGACAAGAATTGTACTTGCTCAATTTGAAACAAATTCGCAGATACATACACATAATACAAGAAGTAAATCAGATCTACGCATTATAAGCCACAATACAACTTTATTCATACATAGCCTCGAACATAAAGCAGTATTATTATATAACAAACTACCCGATGGCATTAAAGGTATAACATCGGAAAAAGGTTTAAACTGACTGTAAAAACGTTTTTAAGAGAAGGTTGCTCTTATTCAGTAGAAGAATCCTTAAAACATGATCAACATATCAATGCTTCCTAAAATGATGTTTGTGAATAAATACCTGTGGGCTTCGGAGGTGATACTTGTAATATTCAGAAAAGCCGTAAAAAATATCCTAATAAAAGTAATGTCACAGACAACAGATGAGTTTCTAAGAAATAAAATTAAATAATAAAGTAAATATTGATTTTTGTTTTTCGTAAAAATTATGTCTCTTACAGCCTAGTTCTTAAAAATGTAATACATTAAACTATTATGTGACCTAAGTTGCATTATTCTTAATTACTATTTGCATTATTATTCTGTTAATTACCACTGCATTACTTTAATCACTATTGTATTATTTAACTACTATTGTATTATTTAATTACTATTGTATTATTCATAATTGTATTACTCATAAGAAATGTATTATTCTTATGGGTACAAATTTGACGAAGTCATGAATATTGTATATTCCTAAGGTGAATAAAACTATCTACTATGCTCCCAGTGCTCATTTACACTGTTATAATTCTAAAAATTCATTAACCGTATAAAAACAGTGCATGCAAAAATTTCTTAACTGTATTCTTAAAGTTTTTTAACAATTCAGCTTGTTTAAATTAATTTGGAAGTTCATTATATAACATTATGCCTTTGTAGTTAAAGCTTGCTTCATAAAGGCTCGCTTGGTGTGATTGAATTGCCAGTTTATCCTGGTTACGAGTATGATAATGTACATCAACATTTACTTGAAAATTATTTACATTTGTATGAACATTTATGGATGTTATGGCTCTCGAAAGGGACGCATTATTATTCGTCTACCTCCGAATAACCGTGATCTGAGTGCAGTTGAGCTGGCGTGGGCAAACCTAAGGAATGCTTTCCGAGGATGCAACGTTACTTGTGATATCTTCGCTTATCCTACACGCTATTTTGCTGAACTATGTTTTTCAGTGTTGACCACACTGCAGAAACAAAAGAGCGTTAGCTCTCGCTTCTTCCCCTCTGCCCGCACCACACCGTAAATATAGCGCTCAACTGTACATGCTCGGTATAGCCATAATATATTTCTGAGAAAAGCATACAAATGACATCAAAATTACTTGTGGTTAATACCTATGTTAGAAATTATGGGTGTTAGATGATTCCTGTTTAGTGGCAAGGAACAGTATTTACTAAGACTAGTGCAGTACGTAAGCAAGGCTCCAATGAAACGCGGTCAAGTATACAGTTTATATGCCTTTGTTCCATAAATGAATATTTTATTTTCTTAATAATACTGACAATTACTATCTTAATGATCATATTAACACCATCAGTGTGCCTGAATTTTGTTCCGTTGTTATTTTACATGTGAATAGAATTACTGATATGTGGCTGACGCACAGCGGGGTTTCACCTCGGGAACTCGGGACCGTAGACCACTTAATCAACAGAGTCACCCATTCTTGTCTTTATTTGAAGCCGAGAGCTTGGAATCAGTAGATGAGCGAGCACCTTACAACTGAACCACTAGGTCAGACAACAAACAGATGACTTGTCGCTTACTCCCTCTTCAATGAGAGAGAGAGAGAGTGTGTGTGTGTGTGTGTGTGTGTGTGTGTGTGTGTGTGTGTGTGTGTGTGTGTGTGTGTGTGTGTGTGTGGGTGGGTGGGTGGGTGGTGTAGTTTATGTCCCCCAACGTTAAGTCATATCGGACGATGAATGAAATTGGTGAAATGATGCTCAAATGAGTCCGGGGTCCATGGAGCGTAGAGTTGCCTGACATTTGTCTATCAGGATAAGGGAAAAGCTCCGGAAATAACCTTATCCACGTAACTCGAACTAATCTCTTCAATGAGACCCTGACATCCTGTGGTATTGGAAATTAATTATTCTCTCACACTGCCGTGTGTAGGTTAAAGTACGGAAAAGTATAATCAGACTGAAAAATTCAATGCCATTGCCGGGATTTGAACCACGGATCTACAGGTCTCCATCCAGCCGCTCAAATCATTTTACCTACTATGGCCAACATACCGACATGACATTGAATTCTCGAAATGACTCGCGTTTTTCCCGGTAAACCACTTAGGAGTTCTCATAAACACATGAGACAACTACCTTAATGGCGACTTACAATATGTAAGTATTTTAAGGCCCGGGCTTTATAGTTAACCACTATTAGGTCAATTAGTGGAAATTAATTGTCCTTTCACACTGGCCGTGGGTAGGCTAAAGTATGAAAAGGTATAGTCAGACTGAAATATTCAATGCCATAGCCAGGATTTGAACCACGGACCTACTGGTTTCCGTCCAGCCACTCTAACCATTGAGCTACAACATGCCAACATGCCAACATGCCGACATGATATTAAATTCTCCAGCTGACTGTTTTTCCCGGTAAACCACTTAGGAGTCTAACTATACCTTTCCATCCTATGGTATTGTTGCACATAAACTGTTTCACTGGTGTCTAAGCGTCCATCTGCTTATGATGTATTAATTATATAATATTTCATTGAAATGTTGAGAATTTCTCAGAATATTTCCAGAAGTCTAAAGGTATACATAATTTGACTTGTAAAGATATTAAACAGTATAATTTAATCAAAATCGTATTCGGTATTTTTGTAAATATTGAACATTTTGAAAAACCTTCCGTACAAGAAAGTTTGAGAATTTGGTATTTTATTGAAAATACTTCATATCCCTCTCTTAAAATGTACTGAATCTACATAGTTAGTATTCAACCAACTCTTCCAGCGTTTTCATGTGCTTTTGCTTATATGAATTTGTATAATTTTATTTTAGCAATATACTCTTCACAGACAGTTTCCTAGAAATATCTGTAAACTTTTATGGGAATATAATAATTATACTTACTGTAAGTGATCAAACCTAAAGCGACCCGAAAATTAAACTAATGAAATTGCTTCTCGGAATACAATCTAAATAGCTCTTCAGATAACTGATCAAATTGAAATTCCATTCTGGTTCAAAACCACAAACAGCATGACATTTATCCTTTGAGAGTGGATTAAGCACATGGCCAAACATTTCTATGGCCGTCTGCATATTCCCATAAGATGCCCAAGGTTATGGAAACCGGCCTCACAAGTCGGAGGTACACACGTGCTCGAGTAGCCCCGCATTTCAACTGGAGCGTGTGTTCACTCGTGCGGGGCAGATGTAGGTTACCTTGGCTGATGCCCCCGAACAATGAACAAGCCGCCGAAGAAAGCGAAAGTAATGGAAAGAGTTATGAGAAGTTTATTGTTATCCTATATGGCAGTGCAAGTTCGCTGCGGGTGGAGAATTTAACGACTGGAGCAGTTTGGTAACGCAAAGTGGCTGCCGTTCTTTTAATACGGACTACTTCCTCTCTGCAAGAGCTTGAAGTTTCCGAATTCAAGGGTATCTACTTTAATTCGTCAAACGATCCCTTTTTAAAGTAAAAAAACTCTACCATTATACGATTAAATATAAATTCCATTTTTGCATTTATAGCCAATAGTATGCCTTAAATTTAAGTGGATGTGTGTACAAATAGCACGTGGTATTTTACAGCTTGATTTCTCCTGTAGGTCCTCCGTCACATTTGCCTGCTATGTTCAGCATCTAAGGTCATATCAATGGCTTTCAAGTTTAAAAAAGCTCACTGGCAATTGTTTTACAGTTGTGTTAAGCATTAGGCTTGCTTACGTTTTGTTTTTTCTTTTTTCTTTCTTTTTGGTGCTGTAGATAAATTACCAACTTCAAACCGGGAACCAAACTTCGGACTGTTGGTTTTGGAAGCCTGCACGCAACCACTTAACTCAGTACGTATATAGTCTTTATCTTGCTTCCTTAGGTTTTTGTCACTTAAGGGCAAAATTCGCCAAAAAAATATCGTTTTTCGGGCTTGTGCAGTCATTTTAGTTTGTGTTTCCTCTTAACATACTATTACGTATGGTTCTACATATAATTACTTTGAAAAGGTCCCAAGTTACCAGAGTGAGTTTTCTGGATAAAGTGTTTCCCTTATCCTGAAAGACAAATGTCGGTTAACTCTAAGCTACCTGGACCCCGGACACATTTGAGTCCTCACCCATTTCATTCATTGTCCGACATGACTTAACATTGGCGGACGTAAACAAAATAACATTATATTTATATATTATTGTCATAGTAGGAAACTCCTAAATTTAAAACACATCTTTAGAATTGAACTAAGTGACATTCTGTAATGGTACTGCGAATTCTTGATTAGTTCACGGAAAAAATTAACAGATCCTGCACATTATGGAGTTTTATGATAATGTTTTGCTCTGCAAGGTTTTACTATGGTAACCTATTGAAACTTATGTCAGCTCAAGCAATGTTCGTTTCCTTCTCTTCATATGTACCCGAGTAATTTATCTTGAGGTTTCTTCAAATGAGTGCTTAATGGAATGCCTGGTTGTGACAAGCATTTTCTCTGGTCACTGAAGAAAATAAGATATATTTCAGGATGATAAAGTACCTTTAAATAACCTAGCAGCTATGGCTCAAGTAGGAGGACGCTTCCGATCATTTAAGAGGGATAAGCAGTGCTCAAGCCCAGAGTAAATATAAGAATGACCAGAAAGTTTTCAATGTTCCCCTTCACTCCGAATGTCTTATTTTCTGGAAGCCCTGATTGTTTAGTAACTCTAATCAGTGGCTATGCAAGCCAGCATATTCTAGTGTGCGCGCATAAAGCTACTTAAGTAGTGTGTCTAGAAAATGCGACGAAAAGCTCAGCGAACCATCCTGAAGTAGAGGCTACGTCGTGCCTATTTCATTACACGGCTGAGTCATCAAAAAAGTGAAGTGATAGTGTAAACTGAACTGATGGATAAAAGCCTGAGAAATCACAGTATTCACAGTATTAATAACATGCTTAGCTTCTCTTTAGAAAGAAAACTGTCAACACAATTTAATCAAAAGGACAATTTAATTGAGAATATACTCACATCTTACTCAACAACATGAAATATCTGCTACAATATTGGGAATTTTGTCCCAATATAGGGATAAAAGTCCGAATGTAACAAATGTCAGTTAATTACCACCTACTAAACAAGGCAGTCCATAAATGTTTTCTTGAAATCGTGGAGAATAATCATGTAGCATAACTCAAAACAAAAACGAATAGAATTTATAGGGAGTGTAATTATAAACTTAGAGACGTTTATCCGAAAGCTCTGAAACCTTAACCCTTGTTACTCTACAACCCAACTGGTACTTTATTCTTGCGTTGTCAGATCATATTTACATTTAAAGTTTCCTGTAGCATGCACTTCAGATGGAACAGCGGTGCCAGTACTTCCTAGCCAAACTTAGGTTTTCCATTAGCCTCAATGTTTGTACACCCTGTGTAGTGCAAAGGGAATTAACTTAAATTCAGAGACAAATAAGCAGAAGAAAGTGATGGTGCAATTAGTGCTACAAATATTTGTAGTAAAATAAACACAAATAAGGTATTTGTGCGTATCGCTAAACATATTTCAATATTTCGGATTATTCATTTTCTCATTGCTGACGACCTTACGAGATGATTTAATTTCACCCAGTAAAAATAGATGTCAAAGCGAATAGATGTGACTAAATGCAGGTAGTTCATGAAAACTATGAATATTGTAAATAAGGAAATGATCCTATAATATTTTGAATATGTTATCATTGACCAATGGTATTCATGGAATTCATTTTATGCATTTTTTTTTTTTTTTTTTTTTTTTTTTTTTTTTTTTTTTGTTACTTGTACTTGGGGATGCATTGAATCCAAGTGGAAAGGAGCTTAAGCATAATATTAAACATTTTAGCAGGTCTTCCGTTTCGTAAGACCGGCTTTCTTTGGAGAGGGGAGGACACTATGAACGGCACGAATGATTTTACAATTCATTGCTCCCTCATTTTTCAACGGCAGTCCTTGTCCTTCCTCCCGGACATTCCATTGTTTCCCAGCGTGGGGCAGATTTCTATCCTCTTCTTCACGAAGTCGTCTCAGACCGGTAACTCATCACCGGTGCATTATTCTCTCACGAAAATTGAAGTTGATTTTGAAATAAAATGATTTACTTGTGTTATTCTTTGTGCCAGAACGTCGATGGACTAATCAGCGATCCATTTTTTCCCCATGTCTGCCACCCACGCTCTGTCTGGGACTTTCACTTGCCGTTCGTCGTTAGGGACGTATCAGCACCACGACTCTTTCAGGGTGAAGGCACGAGCTGTGCACGACTTTACGTCTCGCTGTGATCGTCTGGGATAATGTGGACAACTGAAGATTCCCATCATCAATTCCTTTAGGCAATTACGTCATACCATGACCTAAGTACGCGTTTTATCATTATGCAGAAACACAATTTGAAAACTTCACTATCGTACTAACATCATTATTGCTTTTAAAGACTTTCGTTGTCACGATGTCTTCCTTACTTTAAGGAACAAGTTCAAAACATTACTTATTATGGCTTACAGCTGTTTTTCTAGCTCCAGAGACTATTGAGTATATTGCGATGTATCATATCTGCTTAAAGCGGCTATTTTGGTTCATAAAGCTTGAAATTTGTATATACTTACCTACCTACATGTTTCATTGTAAGGTTCATACAAGAATACTATTGCTTTTATAAATGAATCCACCGTTTACCTGATTAATTCCACATTAGATAATCTGGCACCTTTACGTAGTGAGAGATAAGGATTAAAATATATAACAAGGCATTCTAAAAGTCAAGTCACGGGAAATATGTTTTATTTCTTAGAAAGTATTAATCTTGGTACCTGATTTTCATCCTGTTGTTTAACAGATGAAAGTGCTTAGAGACGTTGTAGATCAATTCTCAAAATAAGTGTTGCAACAGAGTTTTCTAGCTTGCTTAGTAAGTACACGGTGTTCATTTTTATCTGGGATTTTACCGCGCAAAATTTGCCGTCATCAATAGCATCGCTGATGGAGCGAGTTTCTATACGATTCCCCTAGCAGCTTGCGATCATATTTGATGTACTGACAGAGTTTTGAGGCTTCCTTCTATGGCGGTAAATATACTATACATGTATTTTATATCTTGACAAATGGAGAGCTATGCGCAGTGGTATCTGGACAAGTCCACCTAAGAACGGTTGCAACGGGAGGGGAGGGCGTCTCAGTTGTGTATCAGTTGCGAGCAAGTAAACACGTGCTGAGCTACTCGGTAATAGTACAGCTTGTTTCAAAATGTGCGTATCTCCAGGTTCCACATAAGCATTTAGAAATGACGCCTCCTAGCAGTACATTAGGAAATAAAGTGCTACATTTAAAAACACGAGAAGTAATAAAAATATCTATAGATTTATAAAAAGGAACAAGGCTCTAGGTCAGTTACAAAAATCTGGGAAAGGGTATCTGAGGCAACAAATGTGTTTGAAAGCAGTTTAGGTGCGTTATTAAGGAAAGAAAAGCCATTGGTGCTAGTGCAACAATATCCTTCTCTATTCCCAGAAAACAAAGATTAAGAACATGTACAAAATTCAAATTGGATGTTTTAATTCAGAAGTAGCTAGGTGAACTTTGAATAATTTTTAAAGCACAGAAAAACAAAGACCAACACTGAAGAAAGTGCTTCTGAAGCTTCAAAATTCTATTGACTTGCAAGGCAGTGTTTGAACATTGAGAAGAGGTTTGCTGAAGTTAGGATTTATATGAAAAAAAAAAAAAACTAAGCGTGACAGACAAATTTTAATCGAACATCGCACCATACGGGCAAAAAGGCTAAAGTATTTACGAAATATTCGGAGATATCAAAGTGAAGTTTATATAATTCATATGGATGAAACTTATATCAATGCAGCACATACTAGACCATATGTCTGGAGTGAAATTTGATCCAGGGACTCTGCAGCGATGTCGAAAGGCCGACAGTTGTTTATCATGCCTGCTGGAGGAGAACAGAGTTTTGTTCCAAATGCCTATGAACTATTTAAGATCCAACAAAAGCGCGGAGATTACTACCATAGTAAGAATTATAACTTAATTTATAAGAGGTGCAATACTGGCTTCGATTTAGACACCTTATCCACCGCACTGGACTCTCGTATTCTTACGCGTGTTACGCTTTGTGGCGATAGGTGCACTACTCCCACTATAGTTGTTACTCATCCCTACCGCGCAGGATTCCTGTCAAGATAAAATAATACATCTGTACTTGAGAGGTGAGTCTGTCACGTAATACAAAGTTGCGCAATTTCGTCTGGTGCATAGATACGATAACTGCTTTTTAAAACTATATGCCTATTGCAATGCAATGCACTGCAAAGTTAATTATGCGGCCATAAAAGTATACCATGAGGAATATACGAAATGATGTCTTGAACACTTATTTCACAATGAACATCTGTTTTTTCTGTTATAGTAGACATATATGCATATTGTAAACCTGTCACATAAAATAGGAATATTTCAATTTGATCTAAATTTTGTTCATGTAACTTCATTACAAACCAGAAAATTATGAGAACTTGTTATAGGACTGAAAAATAAATTAGTGTTACAATATGTACAAAGCTTTTATCCAAGTCTAAAGAAGAAAATATCTCTAGTACATAGTCTTATGTGTCCATTTCATTAGATTTCCTTTCTCTCTTCCCCTTAAACACTGTATTCCGAGAAGGTATGCTTGATGTCTTACTGTCATAATATTATTTATTGCTTCTAGATGGTACCATCAGTTTACAGCGTCCAGTGTCTCTTTTTGCGAGCACCTTATCCTGTTACTTGGAAACGTTTGATACCTATTGGTTTTAAAATACATAAGGATACCAATATTAATATACATTTTAATTAAGAGTGAGAATGACAAAACAATTATATCGTACAATGATAAGAAGTCAGACGTTTATGTTGCAAACACACGCTCCGAGGGACTTGACTGAATGCCGGATAGCGTTGCATAAAAGCCTCTATGCAACGGTTGAAGTTATATTTATATGTCGCACCACTATTAATGCTGGTACGAAAGTAGCATTCAACCATGAAGACACGACGCTGTGTGTTCATATCCAAGGGAAAGCTGTTTGTATTAGTTACGAGCACAACCACATTTAGAGCTATGCTCTTTGCTTAATGTTCCGAAAAAGCTGCTGCTTCTTCTCTGTAGAGGACACTATGATTTCAAGATGACACACCCGTCAACTAAGAAGTCATTCTTGCTCAATCTGAGGGCGGGAAATAACGAATAAAAATGAACAACGTGTGTAGTGATTATCAATTCTAAAGGCTTTCTTAATACTTACCAATTTGAGTTTTAGAGAGAAATATGGCAATTAGAAAGGAAAACTGATTTACATAAAGAAATATATTATGAGCAGTTTAAGCTGTTTTTATATAAAAAGGCATATAATGTCGTTAGAAGTAAATGACAAACTACAATCATAGATTTTTTATTACCTGAAATTATATCTCCCCTATTCTATGATTCTATATAAGAATCAATACCAGTTAAGCGATTTTTCTGATTAATCTAGATGGTTCCGCTACTGTATTGTGGATAATATGATTTTCCACTCTTACTTGGAACCGTTGTTACTCATAATGTCTACAATAATATTCCTATAACTTAGACCCAAATACAATGTAACAGAAATGCAATCCAGTTTAGGTTGCAGTTTTAAGTAAATGAAGCTTTGCTTTAGAAAGGAATCATTGCTTATTGATTGTGCACTTGGCATTGGGTATGTGAAGTTCACTAAAGTTCTGTAGTGGGTGCTTATTTTGCCCACAGCTAATCATTGAATAGTTCCATGAAAAATATTATCGGTTACATGCTGAATTTTTACAATAGTGATAAGTGAATGCTTTTAATCCTCAGTTGAAACTGGTACCTTTAGGAAAGAAGCTCTGCAGATGCCCAACTTGAAGTAAAGGCATGGGCGTATGAGTTTTCTAACGAAAATTTTATAGGCGTTTCTCTTTTTGTTGTTTATATTGTTTTTTTTTCAGTTATCATTGTTTTAGGGATAGTGATGCAATCTAAATTAACGTGAAGGGCCAATATCTTAAGTTCCAGTTGTAATCTTGATAATTACACTAAAAGTTTAGTACCTAATCCAGATTATGTGATTATATATTAATAAAGGCTTCGTGGGTCATCAGCCGCGTAAATTAATAAACGTCGAGATTTCGGCCATTGTAAACTCCATGGCCTTCTTCAGGATATGATCTCAGCATCAGAAGGCCATGAAGTTTACAATGACCGAAAGCTCGACGTTTATTAATTTGTCACGGCTGATCACCCGCGAAGCCTTGATTAGTAATGCTCGCCAGGAAAGCTTCAAGTCTTACATTAGGAACCTGGTTTTTTTTTTCTATGCATATAAGATGAACACTAATACTTGACGATTTACGAGTCCAAGTGTTTTCTCCATTCATACATATGATTTTTGTTTGTAATTTACGTCTTCCAACGTTATGTCATATCGGACGATGAATGGAATGCATAAAATGATGCTCAAATGAGTCCGGGTCCATGGAACTTAGAGTTACCCGACATTCGTCTTACAGGATAAGGGAAAACCCCGGAAAATACCTAATCCTGGTAACTCACCCTGACCGAGATTCGAACTTGGGATCTTTTGAACGTGAGGCAGATATGCTACCACCACGCTACCAAAGCGGGCATTCATACATATAAATGCACCTCTTTTTATACGCATTTTACTTTATGGTTGAGGTATTTTTATACTGGAATGCTTTATTGGAAGGTCTTCAGTATCTTTACCGAAAATATATGTAATTTATTACAATAAGTGCCTCTGCAAATTAAAAAACAAACTTTTTGTAACTTTAATTTTTCTGTGTTTGTAAGCTTAACTGGACAGACTTTTGAAAGCATAACTAGTGCAAATTGGGTAATAGTTCATGTGATCCAATGAAAAATAAGTAAACATCCAAGCAGTACCTATATGTAACATGACGTCTTGATGATATGTAGAGCTTGCACGAAGTATTGTGTGCTAAGGAAGACCGAGTGAAGGCGTAGCAGAAGTTGACTTCACTCTCGATACAAAGGCCCACCTCCTCATCTCAGACATCTCATTCATAAAGTTTGTAATTCTAGAATTGCGGTATCTCCGCACTTTCTGAAATCTTTAATTTCTGGAAATAGGAAGTAAGAGAGTGGTGTCGAAAATTCCATCTTGGAAATTATTCCTTTTAAGAATATTAATCCAGGAAAAACTCTAGATGTGAGAATTCTCGTCATATATTTGCTCCATGAAGATGAAAGCGAATGAAAATATCTAACAACATAGATATACCTACTCTTCATTAAGGAAATATGTTTACCTTAAATGAATAATTGAATGTTTACTTCACACAAGTCATTTAGCTAAAAACTGATGATAAACCTTAAAATACAGTTAATTTTCAGGAAATGTCAGTTCAAATACTCACCAGCTTAATTTATTTTACAAGGGGCATTATTCACGATTCGGCTTTTATTAGTCATTATGCTGATAGCGAGTCACAATTGTTGTTACAACCCTACTTGAATAATAGCACCAGAAACGTACTCTCTAGCACACTCTCTAAGTTACTGACGTTATCACCAATATAGTTGCTGTAAAATCAGTTGCTTAGAGCTTTAAAATTCTTATAGAACATTCAAAAAGTTTGGTTTGTTTTATTTTATTTTTTATTCTACATTCCTTAAGTCTTGGCCTCTAGATGCTATACCACGGCACAGTATTACAATTTTATATTTACCCAAACGTAATAATTATATTGATATTTACAAACATTTTGCAGAAAAGCTAACCTACATTAACCTATCTAATCTAACCTAACTAATCTAATTGCTACAATTGCAGCTTACAATTTTCACAATCTAAACTACTTCTACCCTCCTATCCCTAATAAATCATCTATCATTTTGTTCTTGTGTTGATGCTGTCTTCTTCTGTCGCTTCAAATCCTTCTGTTGAATCCAAGATTGTCTTTTTCTATTAGTCCTTCGACTAGGTGAGGTTCCTCTTCTTCCTTTGGTTGTTGAAGCTAGGTATCCATATTCTGTCCTCGAAGTCGTTAAGATCTTCTTGGTGTGGAAGGTGGTTCACGATATCTATGTTGAGACCTTCTCCGCTGCCAATTCTAGTATTTTAAAATCTCCTCCCTTCCTAATGATGTTCCATATACATTTTCCTGCAAATTCTTTCCTCTCTTCTTCTACCTGTTGTGTGTACTCTATACATTCAAATAAAGCATGTCCCGGAGTATCTTCTTCCATGGAGGTCGTGCAAATGGTTTCCTCTGCTTTTCCTATATTTTTAAAATATGTCTTGTGTGGTCCATGTAGTGAAATGTATTGTATTCCACTTCGTCTTGGTTAGATCTCCTTTAATTTTAACCTCTCATTTTTTTCAGATTGGTTTATCTGAAAATAGCGCTATATGGGTGCGCCGCTTACTCCTTTCTCTCCAGCATCCGAGAGCCGACCTGCCGAACTTAGGTTACAGCCGCTTGCTACAATTTCCAGGAATTTGTTTGGAAATTATTTGTTTATTAACAGAGACCACCTGGAGAAATAATGCTTATATTGGAATAAGAGCTTGAGTGCCCAAATCCTTTCTCCTCATGTGCTGTATTTTCCTGGCGCTCCTATTTCCTCGGTTTCGTCTACTCTAAGCTCCTTATCAGATCATAAGTGTGAGAGAAATTGGCACTAGGATGTTTGTCCACTCCATTTGTATGTAATTGTGGCAGGTGCACAACATCATAATATCTACAGAGGTAGGACGTAATTCCAAGAAATTTCTAAATTATTCAGAAAAATCAAGGGAAAAGTATCGGGCTAAATTACTCTTTGACAATATTTACAATATTTACAAAAGGAAAAAATTATAAGAGCAATATGACGCTGCGGCAGCACGTTACCCCAACTTGCGCCTGTAGACTTCATTTCCTGCTTTGCAGATACGATGTGCCATAGTGCAGACGACCAATTATTCACAATAGAAAACATGGCATTTCTCCCTCTCTTACTCGTTCAGTACAACAAATCGGCGGCAGATTTTGCCAGTCAGGAGACCAACACTGACACTGATGCTGAGTTGGAACAGCCAAACAAAGGGATGCTCTGTAACACTTTTCTCCCCAAAATCAAAGATAAGTTAAAAGGAAAACTTCCCATTACATCAGAACTTACTGCTATAATCGCAGTCATGGAAAAACTAAGACTACCTATACAGGTTCCACATTATTGATGATCCAAAACGTATATGCAGTAACCTCCGAAAAACAGTTAACCACACAACAGCAGAGATTCCTATTGGTGGCAGAAGTGCACAAACAAAGAGGAAAATGACCCACAACCAACCAGGAACTTATCGCAAAATACCTGAAACTATTCTGCAAATACGTTCATTCAATTAACTTATAAAAAGTAGTTAATTTTAAATTCAATATAGTTACTAATATACTAATTTAATTATTGAAAAGACCACAAGAATACTATAAAACAATGCAATGTAAGAATTGGCTAGTAAACTAGAGAACGGAACTACAAAGATATAGGTTAGCAAAAGAGCAAAGGTGTATATCTCAAAGATAAATTAGGAAACAAGTCTGTTAAGCTTATAAAATTAAAATTGAATCTGTAAATTAAAAATGAATAAATGTATTGTAATGCATGTAATATTACGATGTAATGGGGCATGCAGCAGATATCAATAAAGAGAGGAAAAAAACTGACACTGACAGTGACAGTGACAGTGATGATGATAACCATAACACTAATAATACCCGACACCATCACCCATCACCCATCACCCATCACCCATCACCAATCACCAATCACCATCACCATCACCATCACCATCACCATCACCATCACCATCACCATCACCCATCACCCATCACCCATCACCCATCACCCATCACCCATCACCCATCACCCATCACCCATCACCCATCACCCATCACCCATCACCCATCACCCATCAACCATCAACCATCAACCATCAACCATCAACCATCACCATCAACCATCAACCATCACCCATCACCCATCACCATCAACCATCACCATCACCATCAACCATCACCATCACCAATCACCATCACCATCAACCATCACCCATCACCATCAACCATCACCCTACTACTACTACTGCTACTACTGCTACTACTACCGCTACTGCTACTACTACTACCACTACCACTACCACTACCACTACCACTACCACTACTACCACTACTACCACTACCACTACCACTACCACTACTACTACCACTACTACTACCACTACTACTACCACTACTACTACCACTACTACTACTACTACTACTACTACTACCACTACTACTACTACTACTACTACCACTACTACTAACTACTACTACTACTACTACTACTACTAATCATAATCATAATCATAATCATAATCATAATCATAATCATAATCATAATCATAATCATAATCATAATCATAATCATAATCATAATCATAATCATAATCATAATCATAATCATAATCATAATCATAATCATAATCATAATCATAATCATAATCATAATCATAATCATAATCATAATCATAATCATAATCATAATCATAATCATAATCATAATCATAATCATAATCATAATCATAATCATAATCATAATCATAATCATAATCATAATAATAATCATAATAATAATAATAATAATAATAATAATAATAATAATAATAATAATAATAATAATAATAATAATAATAATAATAATAATAATAATAATAATAATAATAATAATAATAATAATAATAATAATAATAATAATAATAATAATAATAATAATAATAATAATAATAATAATAATAATAATAATAATAATAATAATAATAATAATAATAATAATAATAATAATAATAATAATAATAATAATAATAATAATAATAATAATAATAATAATAATAATAATAATAATAATAATAATAATAATAATAATAATAATAATAATAATAATAATAATAATAATAATAATAATAATAATAATAATAATAATAATAATAATAATAATAATAATAATAATAATAATAATAATAATAATAGAAAATTTCATTCATTCAAATGTAAGGAAGCTCATGCTCTTAGCTTATTCAGCCCAGTTGAGACGAGCCTAAACCGCATTTTCTGCTGTTTCTCTTGCATAATCTAGTTTATATTTTCCTAGAATTACTTCAGTTTTTGTTCATGTTGCATTCTGATAAAGGTACATAATAACGCCATAAAGCATATCTAATTGTTAGTGCCGGCAGTTTAACTCTCGGTCCAACACTTACTACATGGATGTTCCATGGAGCTCTCTTTACTGTGGAACCTCTGCTGAATTTCACAATTATACATTTTGAGCTGAGCACCTCGATTATAACTAATAAATTGTGCGCTCTTCCCAGTACTGCACTTTCTTCCCTACACTTCATTAATTTCATTGAATCCCATAATCCATTGTTTGGCCTGCAATCGACTGGCGCTCACAACAGATGACTCACCGTTTCCTTATCTTTTAATATCTTGTGTAAGTTGGGTCAACATTTCTACCCATTTTGTATTAATGAATATTGAGAGAGCCCTTCATTATTTCAGGCATCTAACCAACTTTGACATCTTTCGTAGAAAGCAGATCATGGGATTTACAGCAGGGATTTACCGATGCCCTGCAATTGATTTCCAGTACTCATGTTTTCCAGCAGTCCTCGAATACATCCATAGGATAATCCGATAATGGGGTCTGGGATATTACAAATCCCCGCGATTTTTAGTGATGCGACGTGCCAAGAGGTAATTCCAACCGTTTCACCCCTTCGCTGTTTCTACCTGCCAATCCATGGAACTTCCATGAATCGAGCCAAGAGAAACATTTTAGCTTTTTGGGGAAGAGCACCAGCCAGAACAAGATTATATTAAGACCCACACGAGATTCTGATTACTGTCGAGTAATTTTCTGGATTTCTATTACGCGTAGACGGAGAGTACCGTCATTATGACAGTATGTGTTGTCTACAGTTTGGCTAGATTCTAAACAAATGCAACGTAACAGTATGACATGCTCTTATATTTTTATATTTGATAATAACTATTATATCAGTTTCTTGCTTATTATATTCACAGACTTTCCCCAAGAAACCTCAATAATTCAAGTACAGCTCTCTTCATACATTATTATTACTCTTTCCACATGTGTCACTGTGGTACAAACCGTGTTACGTAAGAGCGGTAGCAGATATGTTACCGCCGCAGAATTATGGTTGTTTGGCAGAGTAGCTGGTCATATTTTAAGCAAATCATTTGCATTCATTGCCGTAAATTTCTCGTATCTACTAGCACCCGTAACACAATTGTATTATGTCAATAAGTTCGTAGGGAACTCTCTGAAGTCATTTTAACATATTGTGACTTTGTGGGTTCGTGAAATGAAAAGTCCAATTGCACCACTCAAAAATGTTCTTTATTTCTACCGACTTACAGTTAAACACTTGCCAATTACACAGAATTACGTAATGCGCACAATTACGATTCACCAGTTCGTCCGTTACAATTCCACTGTACGCTCACAATTACGTAAATTCTTCCGCTGCACAGTCTTCTCGTTCACTAACACGGCGCTACTTCTCTGCTGTTCGCCAAACACTGACTGACTGACTCAATTCACTCACTGCAGCCCTTTTTATAGGAATATCACCGTCTTCTAGAAGTCTCTGGTTACAGTGAATTACCGCGAAAGTTCCAGAGGACAGGGGGAGGGGAAAGAGGCGGCCAGTGACAAGTGACATTTCTCCAATCACCCCTCAGTTAGTGACTGAGATTAATAGGAGGGCGTGGCTCGGCTGCTTCTGGTCATTTTCCAGCTGTCGCCGGTCGTGCCTTCCGCTAATTGGGTGACAATATCTTATCAGAAAGACCCGTTATGGAAAATTGGGGAGACTGAGTCCTCTGGTACACGCTGGAAGGTCTATAAGGATACACGTGAACTGCGTAAAGTCTGTCTGCTCAACGCAAGTGCATGGCGGCCGCTTTCTTTGAGGAACCCTCATAATCGTTTTAAAACATGGACACTCCTCCTGACGGTCCCCTCTACAAGGTTGCAACATTTTAACATCGCCGACTTGCACCTAATGAAACAGAACAACTGGAAGTTGGAACTTTGGCAACTGAGACTCCACGCGGAGTAGACATGCAACTGTCATTTTCAGAAAATTGGGGTTGCTATTGGTCCTCAACGTCAGTGTTTCATTTCTGAAGTGTGGAGATAGATTTATGACGGTCATTAGTGGGCGGTCGGGTCAGGTTCTTTGAGGTCCCTTTGACTGGGAACTGCACACACGTTGGCTAAACAGACTTTAACAGATTGCACTATTATGTGTTTCAAATGGGAAGATGTTTGTCCTTGAGCGCTACTAGGTGAGCAACCAATCGGAGTCCTGCTGTGTTGTGTTATTGCATTCCCTCTAAGTGAGGTGTGACGAGCGCCAACCTAATCAATCTGTATGAAATACTATTCGCGCTAAGACAAAAATTCAGATTTTGGCAAAACTGATCCATGTGGAAGGTAGACAGTAATGTATCTAACATAACCATGAAAACCCTATATATTTAGCTCAAATATTTTCCTAATACAAATGAACCAGAAACCATTATAATATAAGTAAAACCTGTAATGAATATCATTATTGGTTGGCATGTATGAGTGAACGTATATTTGAAATTACTCAGAACTAAAACGTAAACAATTGACATGACGTGATAAAAGAAATATGTACCTTGAATAAGCCAAGGTGTTTGTTAAATTCGATAGGAGGAAACGATACTTTTGCTAGTCTGGTCACATTATAGCTTTGTTTATGAATGATTCCTAATCTCTATTTATTCTAGAGAGTTCAAAGCAGCTATATTCAGCTACTCTCCCATGGAAAAGTGTATCAGCTGGATGAGTGAGATGCGTTCCACCTTCCCCCAGCCCTTACTACTGCTAGAACAATCCAACTGAGTTGATGTGGGCTGAAATTATGTTGCAAACAGAAATAATATTTTTAAACTGGCTGACGTTGAACGACTTATTCACAAAGAAATTGACAAGGAGCACAGCAAGACTGGGAAAGTGCGTAAGACATCAGATAAACTAGAAGACGACTTTTGGAAAGAAATTGCACTTAGCGAAATTTTGAAACCTATCATCATAAATTTGCAGTGCTCATACATTGAAGACAATGACAATGCCGACTTATCTCTTAACTTAAGGAACAGTCACAGTTATACGGATGCACCCCTGGTAATCTCATTGGATTAGAAAAATAAGTAATTCATAAACTATAATTAATTTAAAACTAAATATTTAAACTATTTGCGTAATATAAAAATATTCATTTTTTCAATTGTGATTTCAACAACTGCATTATTATAAAACTTTGGAAACTTCAGTTTGCATTCCCTTACGTCTAGCGCCACGAACACTCGCAAGTGTGTGAGAGAGAGGGAAATACGTGGTACGTCCAGAATGTAAGTTTGGTAATAAAATTAAATTGTGTAGAGATACAGAAAAATTATATATTGCACAAAATTCTACAACTCTTAAGCTACTTTTCCACATAACTGCCGAAATTTTGCAGGCATTTGTCATAGCGACGCACAGTTTTTTGTATACCTTCTTCATTGAAGTTTGCCACCTGTGTCTTCAACCATTTGGAAGAATTTTTTTCCAGCTCTTCGTAATTGTTGAAGTGTTGGATGCCAAGGAAAGATCTGAGATGCAAAAACCGATGAAAGTCGCTAGGAGCGAGGTCAGGGCTATACCGGAGGGTGGTTAAATAAGTCCCAGCCAAATTCCTGTCGGAGGTTTGCAGTTGTGGTCGTGCACTGTCGTGAAGAAACACAACACCTTTTGACAATTTTGCCGATAAATTTCAATTGGTTTCACTTCCTAGCATTCAGAAAACGAATCACAGATCTGATTTCATAAGCGACAGGAGTTTCAATCAACAAAGACATTGTAAACAAGCACAACAAGTGGTACGTGGCTGACAGCGATCTGACAATGACGTACGTTTTTTCTCCTTGATACAGCGCATGTACGGAACTGCGATCGCAGCGCTGCAGTGGAGATAAATTGAAACATAACTTAATTTCTGGAGGCCCCTTGGATAAAAAAGTGGTGATAACGGTGAGGCTCTAACGCTTCTGATTCGCTGCAGGCGAGAACTCTTCACATTTGAAACATAATAATTCCGAATAACTCTGAATGGCTGATTCAACTTGTATATTCCTGCTAACTATTGAGCCCCCGCTTAATATGAATTTCTCCGGAGGCATCCCTCGCCTTGATGTTCGACACGTCTAATTGTATCTTGCGTATCACATACCAACCACATTCCTTACTTGTTGTATCGGAGGCGCGTGTGTGCGTGATTGCGTTTTCTTCTCGCACGTGTATCGGACTGGGGTGCTGCCTGGCAGCTTGCTGACTCTCTGTAATTTGTTTGGCTCTGCGTTGCGTTTTGCTCCCTTCAAGGGGATGGGGAAAAGAAATGAAAAAAGTAGTGGAAGGGCTCTTTTATAGCCTAATAGCGAAGGCAGGGAAGAAAACGCAGTTATCCGCCTGGAGAAAGAAGACGAAGGAAAAGTTGCCAGCGACGGGAATCTAATTTCCTTCATTTCGGGTCACGGAGCAACAGATCTGGCTCCTGGCCAGGTGAACAAGGTGTAGAAAAGGTAGAGGGCCAGCATTTTTTAAGGACTCGAGGAGGGGAAGGGCGAATTCCGGGATGTCACTTTTCAAATTCTTCCTTTCTTTCATTTGTCACAGCTTCCTAACTGCGTTTGACAGTGATAGTCAAGTACAATCTATCTCTACCTAAAGACTAATTACAATAAGCCCACCGCCTCCTAAGGCTCCTTCTCTACTCTTCCCTATTTTCTGTTTCTTTTACTTTAAGTATACAGTATTCATCTCTCTGCAGCAACATTTCGTCTTTCACCGATTAATTTGGTTTCATCTGTTACTAGATAGCTCCATATCACTCATGTCCAAGTAACGTTTATGACCCCAGCTTTTTTATCAGTTTCACTAAAGTTATTCCCTCTCCTCATTCTAATACATTTTCGTTTGCTTGAATGATAATTTCATATGTTTCGCTCTTATAATTATTTATTTCTTATCAATTTGTTATTCCTATTTTACCCAAAGTTATATGAGGAATATAGTTTACAAATTTATGAATATAATACAATTTACAAAAACATAACAAAATTCAGTAACAAGCTGACAAACAGCAAACATCAAGGTGAATCATTTAGCTTAAGAAAAATGTTCTTTAAGAAAGCCATGAAATATTCATAAGTTTTGTAATTCATCAGAATATGTGTAAGTGGTTTTGAAAAAGTGTAACCTAAGGATTGAAGCAATAATTCAAGTTCGTATCTTTCAAAACAGAAAAATGGGCAATCAAATAAAATGTGAGGGACATATTGAAGATGATTTCCACAAATAAAATCAGATGTGAATTTTATTTTGAATCGAAATAAGTAAGATGAAAATTTGCCATGTGCAGTTAAGAATTGAGTGAGAACATATTTAGGATTAACGAATTTACATTTATATCTGTCTGAAACCGTTGAGAAATATAAATCCTTAGTCAAAGCACCCAATCACTTTTTTACCAGTATTCATTCCAGCCATTGATGATAATCTCCTTTAAAGTTTGCCTCGCATAAGAAATAGGGCATAAAGTGTAAATTTCTGGAAGATTTGAAGTCGGAGCTCTCTTTGCAAGCTCATCTGCACGTTCATTTCCGGCAATCCCCACGTGCCCTCTGACCCATGAAATACACAGATGAGAACCACTTAATGATTGATTTATTGTTTCAACTGCAAGATGACTGCTGTTTTTTGTATCTTTCAAAGCTACAATTGCTGCCTGTGAGTCACTGCAAAGGCAAGCGGTAGATTATAAGTTGTTGCACCATTTCACTGCTTCACGAATTGCTAGTAATTCATCTTGAAAGACTGAACACACCTTAGCAAGTTTGAACATGGAAGAATGGCATTCTATGGAGTGAGAGAATACCACAAACGCACATCCTACTCTAGAATTGTTATTAGACCCTTCAGCTATTGAAGAGCCATCTGTATAAATGGAGTACTGGTGATATTCTATTGTACAATTTTCAAGAACATTAGAGACATAGCTGGCTGTATGAGAAGCTTGTTTAACTGGCTGTTCAATTTGCAGGTGTGAAATATGTTGTTGCAGAGCTCGGCCATTTCTGATGTTAATATTTGCCTTATATACACCAGTAAGAAAGATAGGTTCAACATTTGCAATAATATGCGCTGCTGGAGTAGAGATGGTGCGGTATCCTACGATGTATCTTAAGATGTATCCAGGCTGTATCTGTAATAATTTGGTCTGTGCCCATCTCTTCTGGAAAAATACTTTTCAATGCTCCTGCACAACCATGGGTTCATCTGCCTCTTTCTAAATTAACTCCAATAAAGATGAAATAATTCAGTATACTATATTCACTGTCATATTGGTGTACTTGGATTTTATTTGAACAAAACTAAATCCCTTCCACTAACATCCCAGAGTTTAGCAAGAAATACAACGTAAATTCTCTGGGTATCAACTTGTATTATACTTACATAGAATGCAGTAAAATAATTTGCCATAATTTGAAAGCTAAGATTGCACCAAAAGGCAAATTAATTTCAAGCTTAAGGAGCAACAATTTCATAGCATTGCTACATTGACGCTTGGTTTTATTCGACTACTCCTATACTTGCGACCGCACCTTGGTTGAGTGGTTGGACCGCTTGGCTCTCACCAAAGCAGCCCGAGTTCGATGCCAGGCGACCGCAGAGTGAGATTTGTGGTTGACAACTTGGAGCTGGGGCGGGTTTTCTCCGAGCTCTCCGGTTTTCCCTGCCAACATTACACCTATTGATCCATAATAGTCTTTCCTTTCCTTTAGACTGCTTGACTGTCACCAAGATCCCAATCCCAGGCTCCGCAAAGTGATACTTGTGGTGGACAACATGGCGGTGTGACGGGCTTTCTCCGGGTACTTCGGTTTTCCCCGTCAACATTCCACCAATTTCCTCATCATCTGTGCTATCATTCATCTCTCCCTGATATATATCATCCATTTCCTTCACCTTCTCAACAGGCATCGGGCTGAACACCTAACCTTATCCCCTATGGATCCAAAGCTTCGATTCCGCAGACCCCACCTTAAAAGGGATAGAGAAATAAGAATCCCCAACACCACGATAGTGGTATAAGCAGGGAAGATAAAAATATCAGAAGCAAATGTGAATAACAGCACGAGAGAGGATAGCACAAGCATTATCCCAAGATAACTAGAGATAACATCTAGAGACAAACATCTTGAGTATGTTGCTATGTTAACTACATATGAGGGTGGGTCAAAAAGTAATGCCTCCCATTTTTTTCTCTTTTAATTGCCAAGAAAACTGAATCCAATTTACATAGCTTGAAAACTACAACATTTGCTCTTAATTTGTCACTATTCAATATAATCTCTGTCCTTTTCCACAGTTTTTATTCACCATTTAACTAGGGCATGTATTCCACTGTGGTAAAACACACGGTCTTGTTTCCTAAGCCATTGACGCACGGACATTTTCACAGCCTCCTCATCTTAAAAATGAATCCCACAATGAGCTTCCTTTAATGGCCCGAATAGAGGGAAGTCTGATGGTGCCAGATCAGGGCTGTATGGGGTTTGAGGTAAGACTTGCCATCCCAATTTCTCAATTTCTGCAGTGGTGTAACGGCTGTTATGTGGTCCTGCATTGTATTGCAAAAGAATAACATCCACCATTGATTAAGTTGGGCCAACTCGGCGAAGACGTGCTTTCAGCTTTTTGAGAGTTATGACGTATTGGACAGAATTTACTGTGCATTTCTGCTCCAAAGAATCAACCCCTGTATCCCAAAACACTGTCGCCATGACTTTCCCTGCCAACTGCTGAGTTTTGAATTTTTTTTCTTCGGTGACGTTGTGTGACGTCATTCCATTGACTGCACGTTGTGTGACGTCATTCCATTGACTGCCTCTTTGATTAGGGTTCCAAAAAATGAACCCGCGTTTCATCTCCAGTAACAATTTTATCCAGAAACTCCTCTACCTCCAATTTGAAGCGCTGCAAGTGTTCGGAGGCTATTATTTTCCTTGTTTCTTTGTTTTGGGCGGTTAACATTCTTGGTACCCAATGTGAACAAACTTTTGAGTAACCCACTTGTTGAGCAATCGTCTTCACACTGCCTTTACTGAGCGAGGTAATGCGACACAATTCACCCTTTATTACCCGGCGATCACCACGAATGATATCGACTCGCTGAATGTTGCATGGAGTCACTGCAGTCACCGTCCTGCCGCTTCGCTTTTCATCTGCCAATGGTGTTTGCTTTTGAGCTTCGTTACAGCAACGAACCCATCTTCTAACAAAGCTGACATCCACCACCGCATCACCATACACATTTTTTAGCCTTTCGTGAATGCGAATCGGCAGTCATAAATTCAATCACAGAACGCTGTCTAATACGAATGTCGATGTCAGCCATTTTGCAAGAGGATACAATGCTACCACCTGTTGACTTAAGGAGTTACTACTGCAGGGGATTGGAGAAGGTTTGAGGAATTGCGCCAAATTCAAAGTTTTCACAGAACTTACTTATTTAAGGAAAAAATAAAAAAAAAAACTTTTAGACCCACCGCCGTACTATGAATAAGTTTTGAAAATTAACATCATGAATGTGTGTTCTAAAGAAATAATAACAATCGTGATCCATATACAATATTTCAAGGAGAAACTAGAAATAATGTTATACAAGCTAGAGACAGCTGAAGGCATGCATATAGGGACAACTACATTTTGGAGAAGGACTAGCAAACAATTTATGTTAGTGATTCTTTTTTGTTTCCTATATTTTAACTGCTTAATTCTTAAATACTGCCCCTTCTTTTTTAAATCATTGTTAATTAAACATTATTGAACTTACTCCAACATTTCTAATATATTGACATCTATGTTCCTACAAAAATATTTGTAAACTGTGTCTAGGAAACATATTTGTAGGTAGTTTGAACATACAACGTATCAACAGGTGGTTTCAAAGTCCATAAAATTCTCAATCTAGTTGAGCTTAAAATCAATGGAACAAAATCTGTTAAATCCTTTCCGTGTAAGTACAATTACGATGTTACAAACTGAGTACAGAATGCAAACGTACTCAAATCAAGAGGTTGTTCTGACACTTTGAATTTCAAATCACAAGTAGCCATTGTATGACATATTAGTAGTGATCATAATCTGCTGTAATCGTTTAGCATTTCCACTAGAAAAGTGGAACTGAGAGAGTAAGCGTGCGCTGCTTATTGCTTTTATTGCTGTTACTCTCTAACGCGCAGACCAGCAACATTCTTTTGTTATATTTCCTAATATAATAATGGAACTTAGGGCTTGTGCGTTTAATGGAATTACGAAATTACTTATTAAATCTACTATTTAGTATTAAGTAAAATAGATTATGTGTAATTGTTTAAGTGTCTGCTCCAAGTCATAGCAGTTAACAGAGGTGATACAATATTGTCATGTGGATCCCTCTTGTAATAGCTTGGGGATCGGCAAAATTTTTGCAGGATCCTTTACTCCATTTGATGACTTCCCTTTGTAGCTTAGAAGACATTTATACACATTCCAGCATGTATGTGACCTTAGAAGGAATACGTTTCTTCTAGGAACAGAAAGCTAAATGAAAACCTGTTAGAAAATATTGTCCAATAATCTAACTGCGGCGATGGTTGGTTTCTCCTGTAGGTTTACCCGCTTTTGAAGTAATATGTTACGTTAATGCAATAAAATCTAAGGATTCTACCAAATTTACAGCCCTTCATTCACAAAGGACTGCAGGACAGTTTGTTTATTCGTTCCTGGTAAAGTCTGACCGATTCAGAATCCTATAAAAACTAGAGCTACCTGTCTCCTGTTGCTCTTTCATTTTTCTCTTGGGTATTTATTTTGTTATTACTTCTGCTGGATATTTGCAGGTAAAATTCGCAGAGGTTTTGTTTTATTATATACCTTTTTGTTTAATTTCTTCTTCCTTGTTTGCTCATGTGTGCCCTGTTTGACGTGTTTGCTTCTTTTACATTTGGTGCGTATTTACTCAGTTACTGGAAACTCTCCGGGGACCATAGCGCGAGTATCCTCGCTGCCTCTTCAACTTACAAAGGCAGAGACTTTCTCCATGCTTTCTGTCTTTCTCTCTTTTTCCTTTATAGACCTTCTGGTGCTCCGCTTCTCTCTTACTTCGCTGTTTCTCCCTCCATTCGTCTGTTTCCCTGTTTTCTCCTGCGATTTTATAAAACACATTTTCGCTTTACGAGATTTTACTAATTCTCTTTTCGGCGGTTCGTGTCTCTCTTGTTTGTAACCTTTTAAGAATATAGAAGGCAGGAAATGAACTAGCAATTCACCTATCAAATTTCAAGCCTTTCTTTCTGTTCCGCTTTCCTTTTCTCGTATAGCTATCGACAAGAAGAATGTGTTCCCTTTCGTAGCATAAAACACAAATCCAGGGATGATATTTCAGCAACATATGTGAACAGTTACAATGCCCTAACATTTAATAATATAATTTCAGTTTTAGTCCAAGGGTATTGAGTAATCAAAAGCATTCGTAGGCATTTTATAATAATTTTTACCTCTTTAGGAATAATACCTTTAATAAAAACATCTTACCCATAAGAAATTGCATTCTTATAAGTTCTCCTTCATGAAACTTCAACCATTTTATCCTACAATATTAACTTATGTTTAAGATTTCATAAAATTGTACTTCCTTACTTTATAATTGAAATACATTTAATAGTTTAAACTTAAGTTATACTTACACAACTTTATAACATATACATAATCATCTCGAGGTAAAGCAGTTGCACTAACCATAATTGAAGCAAACGAAACTTAAATAACATATATATTTCAATTTAATGATCTTTGTTTTTGTAAGATAGTAACTATTAAAGCCTCCATGTTGGAAGATCTTTACAAACATTGAATATGCAGAAAGGAGTTCAAAAGTTTTATGAAACTCCTTCTGCAACAGAAGAATTTAATCGATAAATCAAATAAAAAAATATAACCACGCTTTATAATATGACTTAATACCGATATGTGTAAACAATTCCTGTTTTCCTTGTAGTTTTCACTATTTTTTCAGCCGGCTCTTAGCTCCAGTAAGTAATCAGGAATATAAGGAATCGAAGGCTGCGAACTAACATGTTTCTGTTAACGTGAAATCTCTCATAAAATTAGAGAGGATGTTAGTTTAGAAATTTCGTTTATGACAGTTGAATATATGTGTGTTCATTTTGGCTGATCAGTTCTATTTTTCATTGTGGGTTACAACAGCTGAGTCCAACAGAAAAGAAGCTATTTAATGCGGAAACTTTTCATAATCATTTCCCCAGTGGCTTGACTCTTTTCAAGTTGTTGTAATTACCTAGATCGATATAAATATAAGAATAACGTTTATATTTTAACATATACAAGTCCATCAAAAAGTATTTGGCATATTTTGCAAGGATTTTGCATATTCCATTTTATTTTCAGCATCAATTACTATTATTGTATTTGCGCCATTATTAGTGAATAAATAATAGGCCCTGGATCTATGCTATTCCTATACAAATGAATGAAGGAACGAACGAACGAAGGAAGAAAGAAAGAAAGGAGGGAAGGAGGGAGGGAGGGAAGGAGGTAGGGAAGGAGGGAGGGAGGAAGGAGAGGAGGGACCAAAGAGGGCGGATGAAAAGGAGGGAGGGAGGAAAGGAGGGAGGGAGGTAGGGAGGTAGGGAAGGAGGTAGGGATGTAGGGAGGGAAGGGAGGTGGAAGGGAGGGAGGGGAGGGAGGTGGGAGGGAGGGAGGGAGGGAAGGAGGAGGAAGGAGGGAGGGAGGGAAGGAACGAATGAATAAATGACAAATGACAAGTAACTAGGTACGTACGTAAGTGGGTAGTTGGTTAGTTGGTTAGCTGGTTAGCTGGTTAGCCGGTTAGCTGATTAGCCGGTTAGCCGGTTAGCTGGGTAGTTGGGTAGTTGGGTAGTTGATCTATTGTACCTATGCCCCTGCCCCCCTCGGTAGCGTAGATGGTAGCACGTTCAAGACGTCCCGAGTTCGAATCTCGGTTAGGGCGAGTTACCTGGATAAGGTTTTCTCCGGAGTTTTCCTTTATACTGAAAGACGAATATAGCGTAACTCTAAGCTCTAAGGACCCTGGGTTCATTTGAGCGACATTTCACCCATTTCATTCATCGTCCGTTATGACAGCGTTTGAGGACATAAATCATAAAAAAGTGGGGTTTACCCAGGAGGAAGGATAAGGCGAGAGGAGACGGGGGCCATGGTATTCGAATTCAGACCGCCTGTTCGGTTTCTGCTTCGCAATAATCGGGGGTAAATATTTGTGATATTATTTTAATGCATACGTACTTTTAGATACATAGATACAAGGGAATTGGAGGAACATATTAGTCTTAAACGTATGATCACATATTTTAATAGTAGCTCACTAAGTAGTCTCTCTCGCTCTCTCTCTCTGTCTCTATCATGGAAGACGTTTAAGTTATTGCCAGAAAACTTATGCTCTACATTCATATATTATAAAATACCATACAAATCTACTGTGCAGGATCACTGACTTTATCTACATTCCAAAAGAAACACCTTTACACCCATTGACCGACGTACCAGAGATGGCATATTACCTGCGGACCACGCAGAGAAACTTTATATAGTTAGTAGAGAAAGTAAAAGAGGACATGCCTTATTTCAGGTTGCTTTGATCTCAAGAACGCTCGCCAAGAGCACTAGGACTACGAAAGTAAATTCTGAAACCATATAGAGTTGCACAGTCAGAAGCACTCGTGTCCAAATTTGTATCATATGAGATAATGACGTCATCTGTTTCGTTTTTACATTAAACATTTATCATTCATTTCCTCAGGTAACAAAGCATTACTAGTTTGTTTTGAGTCCAATGAATGCAGATGGAGGCAAATCCGCCCTCCCTTTTTCTGCAAAAGGCTGAACATCAATGAACAGAAAAATTTGCTACAAAGACGAACTAAAATATGCTTTCTTAACCTCGTAGCTCTTGAAAGAAAACTGTGCATCTGTGTTAAGCTATAACTAGCACATCAATTACAGAATTTTTATATAGCTCATTGGAAGGAAAAATTGTTAACCAGTGCTTTGAAATCCTCTGTGGACTAAAGTATGGACATCTGTGGTATTCCATGCTATGCTTGTCTATAACTTACTTGCAAAGATAAAAATTATTTTGCGATTTGGTCGAAATATTCAAAAAGATTTTACATTGATGTATATGTGCTTGCTTTTGCAGCTTAAAACTCAATAACTAAAACCGAATAAATAAATATAATGCAGACTACTACGTATTATTACTAGTTGCTAAACAATATCCTTTACAGAGCAAACAAAAATAATGTGAAAGCATAAAGCGGTGGCAATGCTCCAACTGTGATGTTTATAGAGTAGGGCAGAGCGGGGCTACTACGCTCATTTCAAGTTTATGGTGCTGTAAAACAAATAAAAAACATTTTGTATGTTAAACATAGAGCAGGACAATATTTATTAATCCCTTAAAGCGTACAGATGTTATAGACACTTATATTTTACTTGCTATAGTTGTGATCAAATAAAACAGCTAATGCTGCACAAAAAGGAAATCTGAGAATTAATGAGACTATTCCGCCCGGACCTGGGACTATTAATGCTCATAGTCCTTTGACATTTTAATGAAATGCATTTGCCACAAATGAAGCTTTTCTTACCAACTGCACCAACGCACACTTCGTTAAACCGTAGTCCATATTTCTGGCATTTGATCCAGCCTCCTTTGGTTGCTGATTTCGGAGAATAAAACGTTAACCCTCAAACACCACATGGCGCATCTTCCTCATTAATATACTCTTTTTGGACTGGAAACCAATCATCACTTGACTCACTATTCCCACAATTTAGTTTCACAATAGGTCTACATGTTTCTTCCTTTTTGCTCCAGTGTAAGACCAAAGCCTCTTGCTGTCAAGTATTTTAACCTGGATACTAAATCTTTCTCCTCCTCCATACTCAACACTACAGGATGACCAACCGATTTGTATACTCCTCCTCTAAATGCTTCTTGACGTTGATGTGCATAAACAAGATGCTTGAGTGTAGAGTAAGGCATTCTGAAAAGTCCCACTACTCCACTCATACATCGCCGTTTAATACGCTAGTTAATAGCACGAGCAATGTCGTCCTCGTCCAGTTTCGTCCAAGCTTCCTTTGTTTATATGTGTGTACCATCTGAGACGATCAAATAAAATTCAGTGACAGTTGTATAAGAAATAATTAGGTTAAAAGAGTACAAAATAAAGCCTATATTGTAACTCTTCTCTTGGGCGGAATAGCCCCAAATGCTGAACTTCTGAAACTGCGCACAATGTGAGAGCTATGATGAAAAAACGTGCCATCTGCTATGTACGGAAGTAACCCGAACTATAAGCTACACTGGCACTGATTTTCAATCGAAAATCTCTGTATCTGCTGATACTAGACCCTACGTTACAAACGGTATTTCTTATTCAAGGCAAATAACGCAGCATAAGTTACTTACCTTCTAATCTTCTACTGTTAATATTGTTAAAATAACAGCCTACAACCTCAAGTAAATTCATAGAAACTCGGAAAAACACCCAACTTTGGCAATGAACTGGCAGGAAAGTCAGCGCTGCGCATGATGACAGTAAACCATTGGGCAGTAATCCATTTTCTTATGTCGGGCGGAGAAACCCCGTGGGCGGAAAAGCCCCGCCCTACCCTAATGGTAATTAAAATTATTTATACAAGTTTTTATGAGCATAAATGCAAATATTTCTTCAAGTAATTAAGGATAGAGTAATGATCAATATTAAAACAATATTTGATAATTTGCGAACTTACAATTTACTTATACAGGAGAAGTTTTCAGGTCGGTAGTACCAAGTAGACATGGCACTCAAAAACATACCCTCTGAGAGATGTAACGCAAGTTAGAAGGGGCTTCAGCAACGAAAATTATTTGCAAGAATTATGACTCCACAATGCTTACGCCAGATCGCACATTGTTTGGTGAACAAGTGGAAGCGAAACGGATAGTCTGTACTGACATGTGTTCTTTTCGAGGGTCGTACAAAAATATTAAGTAGTAACTATGTGATTGGCTTGTGAGAAAACAGTTAAAACGAAAAGAAAAAGCAACTATGAGTAACACATCGAAGTGGATGCGAATTAATGTAGCATTTACGAAAATATCTGCACCTATGAATCTATGAACCTATATTTGATTTTACTGGATACCCAAATTATTTAAAAGCACCAAGTCAGGATATTTTAACCTAGAACTAAAACTTTGGTGATAATTTTCATAGAAGCCGCCAAAAATGTTACTTTGAGCAAAGGAATCTCATCTTAGTCATGTGGGTGCAACATCATCATTGTTACATACGTTGGATTAAACTTTCTTTTATAGATGAAACCTTCAGCTGTTTAGTAATGCGAGGAAAAGAAAGCTTTCGATGTTCCCGAATTTCAGTAAAACATTGAAATAGCAGTCACTTGTCACAGGAGGAAAGCCACAAAGATATGTGGGCTCAGAAGGATTTAAAACAGTCCCATTGAGAAGCGTGTAATTGTGTTAAATAATGGTAAAGAAATAGTTTCCCGCAGTTTTGCTTAGTGTAAGAAACCCATTTTCTCTCACTTTCTTATATCATAATAAGCTCTGACAAAAATTTAACGCGTTAAATGATTTGCCTCTTTAGTTACCTGGATAAGGCTTTTTCGGGGATTTTCCCTTATCCTGATAGACGAATGTCGGGTAACTCTAAGCTTCATGGACCCCGGGCTCATCTGAGCATCATTTCACCCAATTCATTCATCGTCCGATATAACTTAACGCTGGAGGACGTAAATTGCACAACAACAAAAAATGCCTCTGCAAAGTAGTTTTTTAAGCGTCTACAATTTTAAAAGTGTAATGTTTCGCAAATGATTTAACGTATGCCTGAAGTGTAAAAGCTCAATTATGTATAAAATATATTACGTACCAGACTGTGAAATTAGATAAAGATAAACAAATACTTTTTGTGACACATCCGGTGACAAACGGAAACATTCGGCAACCAGAAATGGAAGAGTCAACTGACAGCATAAATTCCATTAATCACTTAGTTTATTTTTAATCATATTGGCACCAGATTCTGTTAGTGGAACATGTGTCAGGCACGTGTATTAATTTAAAACCAACTTCAGACTAAACTATACTGGATCCATCTCTCAGTTCTTCTCTTGGATTTAGATTACATCACTCATTTGGTTTCTTCACCTATAGGTGTGGCGTAGAGTGGCCTTCTAATTATCCTAATCATTTGCAGTTATTAAGTATGTCAAGTACGTGTCAAAGGTCGCAAATAATAGCCTGAATCTACCTCTTGATTTCCCTGTCAATCACTTCAGTACATCACGTTCCAATCTGAAAGCATGCAAAAGGTATGAAGGCGTATGCTTCCAAATCCACCTCCGCAAATGTCGGTACCTTTTATGTCTAGAAAGTATAGAGTTTATAAGTTTCTTCCTCACACACATAATAGAGACTGGTATTGTGAGCATTTGCCCATTGTAATGTTCAGCCACTCAAGTCAATGCCCCAGTGACATCACCACAAACCAAATATAACGCTTGTGTATCCTGGAAGCTTTCTCCTTTTACGCAACAACGCTAAAATTAACTAATATTTTGAATAGTGTTCAAATAATTTAAGCAAAATTAAAAAGACTTGAAACGAACGTATCCACTTGAAAAGTTTGTTTAATTCTATCCCAAATCATAAAAATAAATAGGAGTGTATAGCGTTTCAGGAACCTTAAAAACTATAAAGGTACAAGAGCTTAGTGGAAAATATTCAGAAGTACGATGAACAAAAGGTCCACCATTACCAAATCTTGGGTTCCATTCCTTCCCTTAACACATGACTGATTGTACTGCTACTTGTCTATAATTTTGTAACTTTAAATAAACTGATTGCTGCAAACATGATCCGTCCTTTCGAAACATTGGGAAATCGGTGCTTAATTGGCAAATTAGAATATTGGTTATGTATTCGGAGTAGTATGAAGCTTAAGTGACGCCTAAATTCTATGTGAATATATCTACTTCTCAATCACATTATAAACTAAGCAGGATATATAGAATTGAATCGGTTATTTTTGGAAGTGCATTATTCCAAGGATGTTCTCTTTTAGATGAAAAATCGACACTTTATTGCATTCTAATCAAGCTATGATATTGCAGCATTATAAAAATAATGAGATATTATAAGTTCATAATTTAATTATCTTTACAGCAGCAAAAAGCAAACCATATTCATAACGCAATTAATTCCTAAGAAACTCTGTCAATGCTAGCTTCAGGGTGCTTATCAGCTTTAAATTGTCGATAAACTTTGTTGTATCTAATGCATGATGGTACTTACAGTTGTGAGCAAGAGAATTGTTACATCACTTGAAGCGTGTATTAGGATGCTGTTCCATAACAGTCCTACACCAGTTACATTCAAATATTAACAAACATGTTACATTATAATCACACAAAAACACTTTATCATACATACAAAATACGTGATATTAAATGAGCAGGTCATTGTGTCGTTTTCTTTGTAGTCTTCTATTTTGCGGTTGTGAAGGAGGGTGTAGGAAAATATCTTGTACTAGTGGATTTTCATGGTTGGCAAGAGTTTGGTGTGACATTTACGTTCAACCTGTTGAGGTGTCAGCTCAGTACGTGCAGATTGTGCTGATTGAACCTTTCCTTTACAAGGCTTGTGCCTCAGTTGTTTTGTGTTTACCTTTTTCTCCGTGTGAGTGCGTGAAGGTTGCTTTGGTTCCTCTCTCGGACAGCTCTCCGAGCTGAAGAAACAAAATAGTCGGGGCTCTCCTTTCACTGCGCGCACGGTGATTTATAACTGTCTTAGCTCCCGGGTGCAGTTCAAAATCATGTAATAGCAGGTGTTAGAGTGAAGTTATGATGTTTACAAAGTTTAACTTTCGAGGAAGTTTAAGTTAAGTGTAATTGTGCAAGTAAGTTGTCAGTGCGAATAAGAAATTTATTAAAGCTTTTAAATTATAAAAGTAAGTTGTATAATTGTACCTTAGCCTCCAGGTACAGGTCAGTGGTAGCAGAGCGTGGTTGCGATCCACGGACCTTTGGGTTATGGGCACAGCATGCTTCCACTTGACGATAAGATAACCACGCTCTGCTACCACTGAACTATACCCGGAGGCTAAGGTACATTTATACAACTTACCTTGATAATTTAAAAGTTTTTATAAATCTCCTGTTCACACTGACAGCTTCCTTGCACAATTACACTACAGTGCCTTAACTTAAACTTCCCCGAAAGTTAAACTTTGGACACATTATTTCACTCTAACACCTGTTATTACATGATTTTGAACTGCACCCGGGAGCTAAGAAAATTATAAATCACCGTGCGCGCGCTGTGAAAGTAGAGCCCCGACTACCTTGACTCGTCAGCTCGGAGAGCCTTCCGAGAGAGGAACCAAAGCAAACTTCACGCGCTCACACGGGGAAAAGAGGAAACACGAAACAACTGAGGCACACGCCTCGTAAAGGAAAGGAACAATCAGCACAACTTATGAGACAACCGAATATTATGTGTCATTTGTACTCAACAATATTAATGCTTATTTAAAATGATTAAATGGATGTTACTTTAAAGCCTACTAGGAACGTTATTACAAAACTTGAAATACAATTAAATTGAATTCAAAGCATTTATTCAGCGTTACCAAGATTTCGAACTATAACTTATATTATCTTTAAAATTCTCAATTATTAGATAAATAGCATTGTCCGATTCTTAGCTGTGGAGTTATACGTAACTTGAAATCCACACAACAAAAGGGCTTTCATGAATTTTCCTTAGTATGTCCTTAGATAAAACTACTACACTAGGTAGATAAAATTCACTATTTTTGGTCATTTCGAAATGAACGATAGCATTAAGTTTGGCTCAGTTTTTACTTACGCAGTGCAAGTTTTTAAAACATGGATTGGATTGTACAGAGGGGATACAGCACCTCGACCGGACTGGTCTTTTGCACCTATGCCCGTAAGTGGGGCCGCCGGGGCTGGAGGAAGAGATGAGAGGAGACAGAGGAGGCTGACCTCAGGGAGCCACCGTAGTACAGAGGGTACGATCCCTACACTTTACCAGATAGAAGTTGCCCGGTGGTCCAGGACAATCGTCATCTTATCTACCGTGGCTCACGTGAAACAGTCAAGGGTGTGTTTCGGAGAACGGAGGCCACCCTCCACCAGAGCAGGGGTCTTCAGGCAGGCTGGCCGAGTTCCTGAATCGGCTCACGGCCGGCTCCCAGACCGGAGTCCTTTCCGCCGGTGGAGAAAGTGTTCACTCAGAGCGTATCATCCCGCCATGCACCGCCGAGACCCCTGCCGACTCTTCTAGCCTGAAAGAGACCACCAGATGAGAGATGATATGAAATGATAATGGAGATAAAATGGACCGACAGGAAATTTTGGGAATGTAATTAACCTACCCAGCATTCGCCTGGTGACACGGGAAAGCTCAAGAAAAAATTCCTAGGCTAGGCAGATTGATCATGGTAGTCTCCGGAGTGCGGGTCACAGGAGAAACCGCCTGTTAAATAGGAAATTTCAATGTATAAATTGCCACTGAAAACTGAAGCCGTCACAAATGGGCAACTGACAATTTTGTTCTGATGAATTATTTCGGACAGTGGAGTTCTCGACTCAGTTGTTTTACATAACCTCCACTATTAAAATAATCCATTGAATAATAATGGATATCTAAAGCTAAAATAATTCGATGCTTCTTACATCATGGAAAAAGCGACATGTGAAATTTACACCTGTAATAGAGATGTCTTATAGACTGAAAATATTTCCTATTGGCACTGCAGTTAAATGATATTGTTGAAGCTATTCCGTAGATAGGAATGTAAAGTCATATTTACAATGCACATATAACTTACATGTTAGGAAGAAGTAGGAGTGATTACTGTCTGAAAAATTCTCTCGGACAAGCAATGAAATAGTATTCAGCATCAGCAGAGCAAATTGATACAAGCTGCCCAGATAAAATGTATTTTCCAAGCTTTGTTACGCTTTTCTACTGCTCCAAAAATAGTTGTAGCTGGGTTTCTTGGTGATAAGAAAAAGTGCGATATGCTGTACATTTCATCGTACTTCCAATATCGGCAGCTTATGTTGCTACCGGGTGATTCAGTTCCCTTGTGTTCGTTCATCAAGGCTCCCTTTTGTTCCCATTGTAATCGCCGTAAGGTATGTAAATGATGAATGTTTCCATAGCTCTTTTGAACATGAGTGTCAGAGAGAAATGTTACTAATATGAGCTTACAGCATCTAGGTATAAGAAATGTGTAAGATGGCCTTCTTGAACATGCTACAAGGTAATATTAACTGCTATAACTATTTAGATTATTTCTATCCAGTTGTGTTTTAATGGTTTTCCTTCAAATATTGTTATTTACTGTCTTGGTGAATCTGAAAGTCTGGGCCCTTACTTTGTTCCATTTTACAAGAAAACAAATATAAAATAGTTGCTAAATCAAAAAAAAGAAAAAGAAAATAAATAAAATAAATAAATAAACCACAAAAGGAAAATTAATTATAATCCTTTGACATACTTGTGTTTAATGCATTACGTATTTTATAATTCTTAACTTTTAATCTAACTTTCCTACAAGGAATTAAAATTGTTGTGATTTTTAATTTATTTTTGTTTTTATCAGTGTCTACGAAACTCTGTAAACCAGCAATTAAAGACCCTTCATAATTGTTGGACACTTAGCACCAGCCCTCAAGTACTTGCTATAAATTTTAAGTCAAATAATACGTTAGAAAATCTTATGCTCCCTTTGTTTAAAGCTAGGATTGGAATAAAACTCCGAACAATGTGGTGAGATGCACACACTAGGTTGTCTCCAAATTTAGTTGCATCCATTATGTATCCGATTCAGAGTAACGATTTCTTAGAAGGAAAGAAAGAGGCCCGGGTTCGCTCTCACCCATAAGATGCGGATTTTACGTCCTGGATATAGGACCGGTGCGCACTCAGCATCATGAGGAAAGTGAGGAGCTTACGCTAGGTAAGCGGCCCTGGTCACGGACACCAACATTCCGGCTGGGGGATACCGAGATGCTGAACACATCTCCTGCCCGTATCGGTTGGATAATCGCCCACTTCTGCCGTGCACAAGTGGGCGTGAAGCCGGCAGCCGGGTTGGTAGGCCTTGGCCCTCGTGGGGCTGTCGCGCCAGTGGTTATTTTTTTTTTTTTGCATGATTATTGCAGGTATGTTATTAGGTATATTATTCAACGTTATCTGAATATCTTTTATGAATATTAGGAATAACAAATATTTCTAACAATGAACAACTAGGGACTGGGTAACCTCGCCGAAAATGTACGTCTACATGTTAAAATCTTGAAACCTTTTTGAAGTGGCACTATCTTTTTCTTTTCCTTTTTTCCCCCTAAAGCTTCTTTTTCTCATGGCCAGAAAGGAAGGCGTACACCTGTAACAGTATTTTTGTTTAGTAATGTTCGAAGGAATTATAAATATATAAAAATGTATGTAGTTGTGTGATTGGCCGAAGTAGTAGTGGTATGACGTGGTGTGATGACGTGTCAGTGAATCGGCCAATCACAAAATAAAGTGAAAATTACTATGGGGACAAGAAAATCAATAATCTAGAAAAGTGTTAGAATCTTGTGTCTTGCTGGAGAACGAGGAAGATGACTTAAGATGTTACGATAATTATAAAATCTCCAAGAAAATTATATATCATTTTGTCTTAATCTGTGAATCTATCATTTGGCGCTAGCCAGTATTACTTTTGATAGAAGAAAAAAAAATTGATTAAATTAACTATATTCGAGTAACTGCGCCGTTAGTGCTGTCTTATGGGAGAAACATGGTGACTAGCATAGAAAGAGCGATGGAAAATCATGATTCTGGAGTGAAAGAAAGTATTATACCGACCGCCATAATAGAGAACGAAAATAAAAATCCCGTTACAAATGGCGCAGCAACGTGTGGGGCTCGAATAGGATAAAGAAGAGGAGATCGTGCATCGTGCAGCTCCGTGGGAATTTAAAAGGAAAGAAGAAAGAAGAGAGAAGAAAGAAGAAAACGAGAACTGGTTTAAGTGAGTGAAATTTAAAAAAAAAAAAAAAAAAATAATAATAATAATAATAGTAGTAGTAGATTTATGTTGTTAAGAAATCAGAAAATAGTTAAAAAGATGGCGAGTAGAAAAGAAATAATAGTGGAAGGAGAAGTTACTGATAGTGTAGGAATGAATAGGGAGGATGCAAGATTAAGCATAGATAATGAGTCAATGTTGGAAAGAATAACAAGAATGTTAAGTAATTTAGATTCTAAAATAGAACAAAATGCAAATGATTTAAAATCAGAAATGAGTAATTTAGATTCTAAAATAGAACAAAATGCAAATGATTTAAAATCAGAAATGAGTAATTTAGATTCTAAAATAGAACAAAATGCAAATGATTTAAAATCAGAAATGAGTAATTTAGATTCTAGAATGAAAGATGTAAAATCAGAAATGAGTAATTTAGATTCTAAAATAGAACAAAATGTAAATGATTTAACTAAGAAAATGAATGATTTAGATGTAGGAGTAAGACAGGAACTAGCACAAAATGTGAGTAACTTAGAAATTAATTTATTACAGAAGTTAAAACAGGAATTAAAATCTGAAATTTCACAGGAGATTAGAGAAGGGAGAAAAGAGTGTAGGGATAATATGGAAAGGCTTATGCAGATCATAGAGATTAATAAGGATGAGAATAGAAAGGAAGTCAATGAGTTGAGAGAGATAATTCAGGAAACTAGGTTAGGTCAGGACATTGTGAAACAAGAAATAAGAATGGAATTAAACAAAGAGTTAGAAACATTTAGGATACAACAGGCAGAAATAACACAAAAACAAAGAGAAGAATTAGGAGATAAAGTAGAACAAAGAATCAATGTAATTTGTTCTGAAATGCAATTACAACATGATGAAAGTAAGATACACCAAGAGGAAATAAAGTTACAAATTGATGAGATAAGTAAAGCAAAAGAAGAAGTAATTTTGCAAATTAAAGAGGTAAAAGAACATTTTGAAAAAGAAAAGGATAACTTAGGAAAACTGACACAAGTTGTAATTGCATTACAGGCTAGAAAAGTAAATAACGGGAAAGAAATGTCTAGAATTACAAATATAAACGATTGTGACTTACCAGGTGAATTAAGCAATCATCAGAAGTCTAGTGATGTAGTAAGTGAATGTAGTGATTTTGTGAGTCCAGATAATGATATTAACTATCACAGAAACACACAAAACATGTCCTCACACACACAACTCCACAGTCTAGGTCAAAATGAATGTGTACATTATTCACTAAATGATATTAGTCCACCAAGTTTTGATGAGGAATCAGGTGATAATCCAAAAGTATTTCTTAGGGAATTGGAAGAATATTTCCGTATTAAGAGAATTCCCAATGAATTTCGGATGGTAATAGTAAAACGCTGTTTGAAGAAAAATGCTCTTGAGTGGTTAAGGTTAACTTTGGCTTCACATGAAACATACAGTACTTTCAGAAATCTGTTTATAAATAGATTTTGGGGACCTGAGAGACAAAGAAGAATAAAAGTGGAGTTAGCAACGGGTAGGTTTGAGTTTAAAAAAGGGATTTCTATGACTGAATATTTCTTAAAATTAGCAAACAAAAGTAAGTTGATTAATCCCGAAATTTCTGAGACAGAAATTGTCGACATGTTAATACGTCATTATCCACCACATATCAGAAATCATTTAATTGTGGCTAAGCCTATCGATTTCTCTGATATGATTGAATTATTATCCGAATTTGAAGCACATAACCTCATTAATGATACTACATCCTGTGATGGTAACTATAATAACGTCCATATTGAGCGAGGAAGAAATCGACAGGAATCACAACCTACAAATAATAGGAATAATAGGACGAGTTTAAATTGGGGCGGGGCACCCGTGAGAAATCAAAGATTTGAAGGAAGAGGTTATGATCCTAGACGAACTTATGAATCTGTAATTCCCGGAACAGGAAGTGGAGTTCAAAATAATGTGCAAAGGAATAATCATAACAATCAGTCGACGAGAATTGGAAGAAATGATCAAATAAACCATGTAAGATTTTATCGAGGAAATAATCAGCGAATAAGTAACTTTAATAGGGGTAGAGGTACTAGTTTATTTAGTGCAAATCAAAGAGATTTTAGGGGTGTGAGATTTGAAAGAAGTAATCAAAATGAAAGAGTCGAAAATACACAAAGCACAGAGAATGATGTGAGTATAAACGATAGCACCAACCTAACCAACAATGAAAGTAATAATCAGAGGGAGACGGAAAACTAAAAACCAAATCATTTTGTGCTCTGGAAAGTGGTTCGGTGAGGATGACACAGGGCGAATTGAAAGTTGAAGATAACGGAAATAAGCTCACTCTCTTGCAGAAAAATAAGGAATTAGTTAACCCACCTCAGATAATTATTTACCTATGGGATAAAGAATATACAGCCCTAATTGATACTGGAGCCAGTTCTACTGTGATAAGTGAGGAATTGTTTAAAAATCTGTTAGCTAACTATAAAGTGGAATATTTAAATGTGTGTAACGTTTACTGCAGTACTGCAATTGGGAAGAAAAAGGATAGGATTAAATATCAAGTATTAATTAAGGGGCGAATAGGTGAATGGAATTTCAATTTCATTGCGTTGGTAATTCCACATTTGGCAAGAGATGTAATTGTGGGTAATGATTTATTATATGAATGGCAAAGTGTATTGAATTTCGAAATGCATGAAATGAAGGTTAAGACAGAAAATGATTTATTAGTAATAAAATTATTGGAAGAAGATGGAAGAAAAGAAGTGAATATGGATAATATAAATAATGAAAGGTTTTTTGTAGAAGATATACTTTTGCAAGAAAATGGTAATATTGAATACGAAGAAAATGAAAATTGTGGGAAGAATTTAATTATTGATGGATTGCAAAATAATGTAACTGACCTTGAAAAGCATTGTTGCCAATTATATACAATACAAGATAAGAACGGCGGAAGCCAAGTGGAGGAAGAAATAGAATTCCAGAGAATATTACAAGTAAAGTTAGAAAACACATACAATTTAGACCAAGCGAGAAAAGAACAGTTGAAATTGTGTATATTAAAGAACAGAAAATCCTTTAGTTCAAAACCTGGACTGTGTAACAAATACACACACACATTTAAAGTGAATGATACTGATCCCTATACACATAAAAGACTTGACAGTAATTGAAACAATATTGAATATATACTATGTGTGTGTTAAATAATAATAATAATAAAAAAAACATTGTTAAACATCAATATATTGTTGTATTTTAATTAATGTTAATTTATTGTTGTGTTTTATGTTTGAGTAATAATGTGAAATTGTTGTTAAATGTTCATTTATTATATTTTATCCAATGTAGGTATATTATTATATTTTATGTATGTTGTATTGATGTTGTGTAATATTGGTGTAAACAAAATTGTTAATTGGGGCTGTTCTTCGAAATATATGGAAACAGATTGTTAATTGTTAATTCCTTTATTTGGTTATTTTCCATATATTTCGAAGAGGGGCATTTGTAACAGTATTTTTGTTTAGTAATGTTCGAAGGAATTATAAATATATAAAAATGTATGTAGTTGTGTGATTGGCCGAAGTAGTAGTGGTATGACGTGGTGTGATGACGTGTCAGTGAATCGGCCAATCACAAAATAAAGTGAAAATTACTATGGGGACAAGAAAATCAATAATCTAGAAAAGTGTTAGAATCTTGTGTCTTGCTGGAGAACGAGGAAGTTGACTTAAGATGTTACGATCATTATAATTGTAAAGAAAAATTAATAAGATTCGAAAAGTGTTATTCAATATTTATAATATAAAAGAGTGAATCGTAGTTTATATCATATAATTAAATAATATATAACAAAATTGGACTCATCTAAATTTTATTTTCACCAAAAATCCGCGTCCACACCTTAGAAAGATCTCATGACTCTTATTAGATTAAAACTTGACTTGGATATTACAAAGAAGTTGGCGTGATTCTTATTGGAAGAAGAAGATCGAAAATAAAATCCCGTTACACACCAGTACGCCCAATATATCGTTTACCTCTAACTACTATAGGCAAATAGTACAAAATAAGAGAAATATTATAAAGATAAGGAAATATTCTTCAGATTAGAGCAATATGTTATGTAAACTATGTATAAAATTCCGGAAGTAACAAATATGCGGAACATTTCCAGCTATAAAAGTGCCGTAATTAATTTTCAGTCTATATGCAGCCAAGTGCATAAAACTGATTGGATGTAACGTACATGATTTATGTTGGTAAGGAATTACTAAACTACCTCCAAGGCACCAGAACTCCTTTTTATCACTATTCTTTATGTTTGTCTTATTTCCCTTTTACCTCACTCTGGAACTGGAATTTTATTTTAAGACTTTCCTCATTACAAAGGTTTATCTCCAACATAATAATTAGCCCAGAACTGTGCACATCTGGTATATAAGGCCTTGCACTACATTTTTAAAATATTTCTCCAGTTATTTCGATCTTTTGTGTCCTCTTCCAATGCGCCCCAGTCTTCTCATTGTGAGCTGTACATTTTGGAGCCAGGTGGTCACAGGTCGTCCTCTTTTTCTCCTCTACCAATTGCGGTAATCTGGTGTCATTCATTCTTGGTACATATCCATACCACTGTAACTTCTTTCTGTCTATTACGTCATCTATTCTTTCTTTTATTTCGATTCTGTTTATTACTAGAGTACTAGAATTTAATATCAATAATATACAGTTTCTCTTAGGAGCTAGTGTGGACAGTCGAGGCGAAACATGTCTTCCTACCAATCAGGTGAAATGTAAACTAGCTTTTGTTTATAGGCGGAAATGTCTGAATTAACTTGAGTTCAAATAAATAATAGATTTCCTTGCCTATGACTGATATAGAACACTGATAAACAGCCGTACAGAACATATCTATTGATCAGTAGATGTGTCGTCAAGTTTAATTGCACGCAAGTGTACAATATCTCAGCATATGGTAATAAATTACAGTGGATAATATTAATGTGTTCTTAAAAGGAAAGCTTTTATGTCCTAAATGTTTTGTACTTCTTGTAATTCAAACAACTGCCTACAGCTTCCTGTGTAACACGTGATAAAGGTGGAATAACAAGTGAACAGAATCATTTTTATTTTTCGGAAAACTATAAAAGCAATGTAATATACTTGAAACAAGCTATCGATCTAAACAGAAAAGAAAACACACTTAAAAGTGCAAAAGCGGCTTATAAGCTAACATTTTGTAAGGTCTCACTTATACGTCGTTTTTCTCCACTCTCATGAAAAATGCATGAAGGGGAAAATTCCACTGTATATGCAAGGAAATTCATTAACAGAGCTTTAACTGCGTTACATTAATCTGCAGTCAATGTTGCCTTTGTGATGAGTAAATCCCATCCTCATTCAGAAGTGCTAATCGCACTGTAGCTGTTAATCTGTTTCCCCATTCGCTTCCGAAAATTCAAGCAGCACACCATCAACGTCTTCCCGCTAGCGGCTGATATTATATTCCAGACACTGCATTAAGTAACTTAATATCCAACTTGGTTCTTGCCTTGAGAATTAGGGACGCCGTTGTAACTTTCTTCCCCTGGTGGATGGCAACGTAACTAAAACAATAAGTGAATGGGTGATTTCTACATAAACGCTCGATAAACAAAAAATCTATTTTACAATACATTTCATAATAAATAAGGTGTTGTTTTGTATACCAGTTGTAACGGGAATATATTTGTTATCCACTCGCAGCCGATAGGAAGCACGCCAACTTTTTGTAAGATCCAAGTCGAGTTTTGATCAAATAAGAGTCATGAGATCTTTTCTCAGGTGTGGATGCGGATTTTTGGTGACAGAAATAAAATGTATATGAGTCCAATTTTGTAATATATTATTTAATTATATAATATGAACTACGATTCACTCGTTTCTATTACAAATATCGAATAACACTTTTTGAATGTTATTAACTTTCCTTTACAATTATAATCACCGCAACATCTTTCATCGTTCTGAAGCAAGACTCAAGTTTATCGCACTTTTATCAAGATTATTGATTTTCTTGTCACTATAGTAATTTCCGCTTTATTTTGTGATTGGCCGATCCACTGGCACGTCATCACACCACGTAATACCACATCACACCACTACTACTTCGGCCAATCACACAACTACATACATTTTTTATATATTTATAATTCTTTATAATTCCTCCGAACACAAAAATACTGTTACAAATGCCCCTCTTCGAAATATATGGAAAATAACCAAATAAAGGAATTAACAATCTGTTTCCATATATTTCGAAGAACAGCCCCAATTAACAATTGTGTTTACAATAATGAACTATAACATAAATATAACTTACATAACATATAACAATAAACATACATTAACTGAAATATAATGATAAATGAACATTTAACAACTTAGCATTACTATAACAAGTTTTTTTTTTAAATATATATCTTTGTCTTTATAAGTGAGGTGTGCCCCGCCCCAAATTTCCATTAAAGCATTTTTATATTTAACATCTTTAAATTAGTAACAGTGAAAAGTCATGCTATAACAATATAACAATTTTTAACATAACAATTTGTAAACTAATATATCTAATTAAAATGAAATAACTGAAATTTTAACAAAATTATATATACAATTTATATACAAAAGAATTCTCTGTTTTGTTGTTCATGTTGGGTGATTTGCCCACATAATTAATCTTTTTAGCTGTCCTGTATCTGTGACAAAGTTCATACTCATAACTTTTGAACATTTAGTGTGATACATTTTCCTCAGTTGGCTAACCTGATCTTTGCAAGCATCCAGAACTTGATAAATACATCTTTTGTTTTTATGTATATTATAACGTTGTTTGAAGGTTAGGTTAGTTGTGTGTGAGGACATGTTTTGTGTATTTCTGTGATATTTAATATCATTATCTGGACTCACAATATCACTACATTCACTTACTACATCACCAGACTTCTGATGATTGCTTAATTCACGTGGTAAGTCACAATCGTTTATATTTCTAATTCTAGACATTTCTTTCACATTATTTACTTTACTAGCCTGTAATGCAATTACAACTTGTGTCAATTTTCCTAAGTTATCCTTCTCTTTTTCAAAATGTTCTTTTACCTCTTTAATTTGCAAAATTACTTCTTCTTTTGCTTTACTTATCTCATCAATTTGTAACTTTATTTCCTCTTGGTATGTCTTACTTTCATCATGTTGTAATTGCATTTCAGAACAAATTACATTGATTCTTTGTTCTACTTTATCTCCTAATTCTTCTCTTTGTTTTTGTGTTATTTCTGCCTGTTGTATCCTAAATGTTTCTAACTCTTTGTTTAATTCCAATCTTTTTCTTGTTTCACAATGTCCTGACCTAACCTAGTTTCCTGAATTATCTCTCTCAGCTCATTGACTTCCTATCTATTCTCATTCTTATTAATCTCTATGATCTGCATGAGCCTTTCCATATTATCCCTACACTCTTTCCTCCCTTCTCTAATCTCCTGTGAAATTTCAGATTTTAATTCCTGTTTTAGCTTCTGTAATAAATTAATTTCTAAGTTACTCACATTTTGTGCTAGTTCCTGTCTTACTCCTACATCTAAATCATTCATTTTCTTAGTTAAATCATTTACATTTTGTTCTAACTCTGATTTCGATTCTGATTTTAAATTTCCCATTCTAGAATCTAAATTACTCATTTCTAATTTTAAATCTTTTACAATTTTTTCCATTTTAGAATCTAAATTACTCATTTCTGATTTTAAATCATTTGCACTTTTTTCCATTTTAGAATCTAAATTACTCATTTCTGATTTTAAATCATTTGCATTTTTTTCCATTTCTATTTTCAATTCTGATTTTAAATCTTTTGCATTTTGTTCCATTTTCGAATCTAAATTACTTAACATTCTCGTTATTCTTTCCAACATTGACTCATTATCTTTGCTTAATCCTGCATCCTCCCTACTCATTCCTACACTATCAGTAACTTCTCCTTCCACTATTATTTCTTTTCTACTCGCCATCTTTTTAACTATTTTCTGATTTCTTAGCAACATAAATCTACTACTACTATTTTTTTTAATTTCACTCACTTAAACCAGTTCTCGTTTTCTTCTTTCTTCTCTCTTCTTTCTTCTTTCCTTTTATATTCCCACGGAGCTGTACGATGCTTTAATCTCCTCTTCTTTATCCTATTCGGCCACACGTTGCTGCGCCATTTGTAACGGGAATATATTTGTTATCCACTCGCAGCCGATAGGAAGCACGCCAACTTTTTGTAAGATCCAAGTCGAGTTTTGATCAAATAAGAGTCATGAGATCTTTTCTCAGGTGTGGATGCGGATTTTTGGTGACAGAAATAAAATGTATATGAGTCCAATTTTGTAATATATTATTTAATTATATAATATGAACTACGATTCACTCGTTTCTATTACAAATATCGAATAACACTTTTTGAATGTTATTAACTTTCCTTTACAATTATAATCACCGCAACATCTTTCATCGTTCTGAAGCAAGACTCAAGATTATCACACTTTTATCAAGATTATTGATTTTCTTGTCACTATAGTAATTTCCGCTTTATTTTGTGATTGGCCGATCCACTGGCACGTCATCACACCACGTCATACCACATCACACCACTACTACTTCGGCCAATCACACAACTACATACATTTTTTATATATTTATAATTCTTTATAATTCCTCCGAACACAAAAATACTGTTACACAGTTTATTAAGATATCTTGAATTACCCAATGAATAGAAAGTATGGAAACGCAACATAGCACTATAGATGAAAATAACCAGCAAAGTAACTCGGTTAAGCGTTATGTCATCCCAAAAGTTTGCATATAACATATCATTCTGTCCTTAAGGTACCGAAGCGGGTTGAAGATGTTAACGTCTGTATTCCTTTGCTGAGAGACCTCATACTTTTGTTTCTCCGTTCAGCTATATACGAGGGCTGTTCAATAAAGATTGATCATAATTTTTTACGGTCATAATTTTTCGCGCTAAGATCCAATCTTATTATGTTCTGTTAGCCTAATGTGAAACGAACACGCCGTAGTAGTTTCATTTTTGGTACTCCTGGTTCCCGCCTGTGAGAAACAGGCAAGTTCAGTTATATTCAGTATCGCCTACCGCTGCAACAAAGGTAACATGCAGTTAAAGTTGATGTAAGAGGAAGATCCGGAGTTTCTTTCAAACGTAATCACTGCTGATGAAACTTGGCTACATCATTTTGATCCTGAGAGCAAACAGCAAAGCTCAGTGTGGAAATCTCCTGCATTATCAACCCCGAAGTAAAGCAAAAGTATTTGCTTCAGCTGGGAAAGTTATGGTCATCTCATTCTTTGATATTTATGGAATGGTTTATCAGTATGTTGTACCTGCACACAAATCAGTAACTGGACAATACTACAGGGATGTCCTGAAAACGTTGTAAGTCCATATCAGGCGCAAACGACCACATTTCCGTGAAGCAGGCTGGATGCTGCATCACGATAATGCGCAGCTGCATATTGCCAATGTTGTTGCTGAATATCTTGCAAAAATCAACGCGAAGTGCATCCCACACCCTCCCTGAAGTTCGGATTTAGCCCCATGTGACTTTTTTCTATTCCCTAACTTGTGGAAGGCATTATCCATCATCAGAAGCAGTGGTGAAGGAGGTGGTGGCGATTTTGAAGGATGTCTCAAAAAATGGTTTCCAGCATGTCTTTGAAGACTGGCAGAAACACAAGTCACAGAGGAGACTATTTTGAGAAGGAACATTAAAATTCTGAGGATGAGTAAAAGTAAGTTGTCAAAAGAAAATTGTGATCAATCTTTATTGAACAGCCCGATTCGTACCAGTTTATGCAATTGTTTGGGCATACGTATGTTGCCGCTCGATTAGTTCCGAAAGATCTCAAGTTTTGCAAACACTCAATTGCCTAAGGATCGCTTAAGACATGCTAGAACAAGCCAACTCGGACCCGACATTCATGAAACGCACTGTAAGTAGTGATGAGACGTAGGCTTACGAGTTCGACACGGAAACCAGTCAACAAGCTTCCGATGGCACCCTCCAATTTAACCGATTCTCGATTATCGTAGTGTCGTTCACTTGGAATTCTTGCCAGAAGGTCAGACGGTAAATAAAGACTTATATGTGCGTTACGTAGCGTTTGAGAGAACAAATACGGCGAAAAAAACATTTGTGGAAAGACAATTCATGGATTCCTCAGCACGACAACGCCCCAGCTCACAAGGTATTATCGTTAACGAATTTCTAGCCAAAAGCTCAAAATGTCGCATCGAACAGCCAGCGTGTTCACTTGCTCTGGCTCCGGCCAACTTCTATCTCTTTCCAAAACTCAAGTTACCACTTCAAGGCACCCGTTTTCTATCAACAGAAAAGGTTAAGGAGAACTCGTGGTGACAATTGCCAAAGATTCCAAAAAAAGGCCTGCAAAAATATTTTGATATTTGGATTATTCGTTGGCATAAATGTATAACTTCACATACTTTGAAGATGACAATATAAAATTGGATGAATAATGCATATTTTGCGTTTCATTGAGCAATTCCCGGAACTTTCTTGACACAGTAGACATGTTTTCTTCCCTTATTATTTTTACGCGTTAAACACCGGAACTTCTACTTTCGAAAACGCCCTGAATAATTTTTGAACTAAAACAGTTTTATTTCTAAGCAACACACCGTGTTAGAGTAGATATACCAGGGTATTGAATAACACGACCATCTTAGTACAGCACTGCTTTATTCCAAAGAACATATATACAAAGGTAATACACTTAACCTCAACGAGATTCAAGAGAAAGACATTCCTCCACACACCGTAAGCTGTGTTTATCTGTAAAGCTTCAGTGAAACTGCACTTTTACAAGGCGGGAGTGTTTTGCCTTATTACTGGTGATGTCGACTGTTTCACCAAAATTAGACTGGCTCGTCGGTGTTGTTAACTGACTTAGCGCGAAAGTGCTCAACATAATCAGACGTGTTGCCGCTATTCAGTTGTTTCTTACGATACCATGAAATGTGTACGAAGTTCTAAGGAGCAGCATATAGCTATCAGATCGAAATGTTTAAAGAAACCATCTCTGCAAAAATATATGTATCTCGATTCATAAAAAGGACAGAGAAAGCTATTAGGGACTAAATGGAAATAACTAATAAGGGACTGATAACTTCATATAAATGTAAGTGATATTTTTAGTCTTAAATGAGCTTTATCTTACTGTCTTCTTCATACCAGAAAGATGTTAGTAAGTTCTTAAGTGCTTCGTGTATCTTCAAATTAGAAAAGTAACTCCACCCTCCCTTGATAACCAACTCCTAAATAAAGCAGCATCTACTCTACCCCTTCTCCCGTTCTCATATTCTTTTACCCTTTGCTGAAGGTAAAGTTTTGACTTCAGTGTTAGTATTTCTAATTTGTTCACTTCTGATCCTTCCTTCATACTTCTTTGAAACGCTTCTGTAAACAACGCCGTAATTTTGTCTCTTTTCTCTTTTGTTGCAGTTCTGCGGGACATCTCACTTCCAAGTTTGTTATTAATTTGAACAGTTAAGCACAATTGGTGGTTTTTGCTCCAACTGAGCGACACCGAGAAGGTAACATAGCAAAGAAAACCTTGCGAAAGGACTCCAAGGAGATAAAGGGCAAAACAACCGACATATTAATAAAACCGCTACCTCCTGTCAAGCTTAATAAGCCGACGTCTTTCTTTATCTTCTTCTTAGCAGGTTTAGTTCATTCATACTGCCCAATCCTTTTCTTTCCTTGCCGACTCGTTGAATGTGCATTTGGGGAAGAATGACGGGAGTAAAAGCCAGCAACAGATAGATTTCTAGCCTTAAACAGATATTTGATCTGACAACCGTTTAGACCTACAGATTTACTTCCATATGAACGGCTTATTGTAAATACGCTAAGAAGGATGCACAATAGGAGCTATGGTGTTCCATTGATGACTAATTTATACGAAGTTAGTTTCCTTTAGGTGGTCTTAATGTCTTGTCAAGTTCAGTTTCACGTTAGTTCAGTTATACAGTTATGGTAACCAAGTGTCCTACTAAAATTATTAATAAAATTTCCTTTAGTATCCCTAAAGTTGTGGAAAAGTAGCAAAAGTTGACGCCACATAAACCCTGAAAATAAAATTTAATTATGTCCTCTTATTAGGAGTAGTTTCAACTCTTGTGACAGGCATTGTTCACCAATATCCATTATTTACATGTTTATTTCTGGACCCAAAATCTTATAATACCTGTAGGAATAAACTTAGAATTTTTCCCTATTTAGGTTTTATTATGTGCTTAAAATGTTATCGACTGCTGATCCTTTTATATTAAATTCATAATAAATATTTTGTTAATTCTCTTACATAAAGAAAAACAGGAGCACGATCAAATCATCTTGTAGACGTGATCACTGCCTGGAAACACGTTAACTAAAAATCTGATATGGCACCCTGACAGGGTCGTCTCTAACCTCTATAAAATGTTTATGGATATAAGCAGTTTTCTTGCAGCCAAAGCTTATATTTTCATCCAATCTATAGCTGCATCTTAAACATGTTGTTTATCCTATATTACTTTTAAAGATTTTTTTTGTGAGCTTAGTCCGTTTTCGTTTATCACTTAACGTTTCCAGTTATATTTAATTATGCTGAATTCCTTCCAAATGAAAAGGCTTTTCACTAAACATTCTACAAAGACATCTTATTTGTTGGGTAAATACGATCTAATATATGGCACTTTAATAAAATCGTTTCAGAGCACTCCTTTAGAGAGTAACAATATTTGAAATGTGTCCTTGTGTCCTATGAAGTGTCCTATGAAAACTGTAGCTTTGGATATGCGGATTTTCATGAAAATATTCCTGTTGCAAACTCGGAAGATGTTGACCTTGAGAAGCAAGCTTGACATTTTACAGAGTTTGAGTCTTTGGGTTATGCTATTCACACATACAAGCACAGGCACACCCATGTATGTATTATTCTGGATCCATCCCTAAAGCTACAATTTTTTTCGGTTAAACCTAGGTATCGAATTTTGGATGGAATACAATGTTTCCTCTAATTATAATAGATAAACACAGGAAAAAAATGTGTAGTTTGCTTTTAGTCACTTGGACAGGAAGATTCCTCGTTTCCTTTTTCATTCTTTGTTTCCACAAATCATTTTTTATTCTAGCAAAATTACGTTTTCTATAAATTCAAATGTTTCGTAATTTAATTCATTTGTTAAAGTATGACGTTGGCTTCATGAAGAAATGACAGCTTTTTACTTTGTTTCCTAAGCAACACTATCTTTGTATATCGTCTTCTTTTTTAATTTCTAATAATGGTTATTTTTAACTACGGTTACACAGAATATCTTCAGTTTTATGTCTTATACTCCACTGCATTATACAGTTATATTGCAGCTCTAAGTATGTTTTTCTCAAGATGAGATTTATTCAATTTCTTGTTATTTTATATATTAGCTTATTGTTAGAACAGATGGATGGTATACGGCGTTTAAGAGATGGCTCCATTAAAATTATCATTCAACCTTCTGGAAACTTCTGGCATTCTTTTCGAAAACATGTTATTAACTTAGTCGCAAGAGAGAAAGTATAGTTTCATTCGTTACGGTGTCTTACAAAGAAAAGCACTGGAATAAAAATCATGACTACAAACTAGGTTTCGAACCATAAATCCTGGGCTCAGTGAAAGCATGTATTTTGCCACTGAGCTACGATAACATGTGTTTGTAGTAGGTTATATACAACAAGATGTTGGTTGTAATAATCCGCCATTCTTCCTGGCATTCGTCTTCTTGCTAATTCTCTAATGCCATCAGTAACAGCTTACCCCAAGAGAAAAGTTGTAAATTGGTTCATTACTTAATCTAAAAAATTAAAAATCTGTAATAAAAAACATCCACAGGATGATACTCGAGCAATGAACCCCCGTAATATTCATCACAGGGCGCGCTCTCAGTCACTGAGCTACGGGAGCACTTAAGGAAGCTTGCAATATAGATATTGGTTCTGTTAAAATCATAATTCCACGTGTTTTCCATTTTCTTGCACATTTTCCAACGCCATGTAGTTAAAAGCTCAGCTGCAATAATATTATTACTTTCTTTGTGATATAAACTCAATCTTTAATTACACTAGGTTAATATAGCTTTAGAAATCTTTGAAGTGAGTAACAGGTTAAAATGGCGACCACGTCATATACATCTACGAATATGGCCGATTTAGTTTTCATACCATCTAGTCACGGAACGCCTGAGTGATACTGACCCGCGGAAAGTGTACATTTACTTTCTTGAAAGAAGTACAGGTTAAAACGGGTCATATCTATCAGCTTTCTTGCATTAGCTTTACTAAACCTGTATCTGCTTTTGAAGTTTTTGTCGTACTTCGCAATAATTTCTATTCTTGGTAGATAAGTATTCCTCCGTCATATTATTTCACGAATTCTGTGCATCACAGCTACATTCGTCACTTCATTGTCGTCCATGTTGCAAAGATAGTCCGCCTTTAATCTACCCCTCGGAGGTGGTTCAAACTTTGAGCGGATCAACGTGTTCGGTCCCAGGACTATCGCTAATCCCGCTTTATGAATAAGAAAATCGATGGTCTACCGGAAGTAGCAAGTTGGTCCGGACCAATTCTGACTACAAATACGGCCCAAGAAAAATATAGAACAGTTTTATCAAGAAACAATATCCTCTTGTCTAAACCACCTCTCAGTATGTTGCAATGCAAATATTTCTCGTTGATATCAAGGCATAATAGATCCCTTGATTGCATTAAGACTAGACCTGGAGTATGACTAAGTCAGACTTGGTCCGGACCAACCTGATACTTCCTGTGGACAAACGATGGGCCATCAATTTTCTTATTCATAAACCGGGATTAGCGATATTTCGGGGATCAAACACGTTGATCCGTCTCATATTTTGGTCCGCCTCCGAAGTGTAGATTAAAGGAGGACTATCTTTGCAATATGGATGACAATGACGTATAGAATGTAGCTGTATGGCGCAGAATTCGTGAAATAAGACGACAGAGGAAAACGTATCTACCAAGAATAGAAATTATTGCAAAGTAACGACGACCTAAACTTCAAAAGCAGATACAGGTTTATTAAAGCGAACTCCAGAAAGCTGATAGAAATGATTCATCCTAACTTGTATGTCAGGGGCGATAACCGGGACCTGAGTATCTCAATTGACACTCAAATCCTAACTGCACTTCGGTATTATGCAAGTGCAGGATATCAAGACAACACTGCTGACCTGCATCAGTAAGCCGCATTATCAGCAAACTCGTTATAAATTTTCCTCCATGCCTCCTCCTTTCTCATATTTGTATTCGTCGACGCGTATTTATTTTACATAATGTTCATTTTTTTGGACTTGAGAAAACATTGGTCTTCTTCTGACCAATTGAAACCACGCTTCCTCATATTATCTATATTGACAGCACATCCACACACCAAACTTTGTTACCGAACCTGAAATAGCAGCAGCAACCGTAGGAATGATTAAGAAACAGCTGTGAAACTACCACAGAGATTTATAAACTTGTAGGTACACTGTGATTTGTTTAGAACTCTATGGGACTTGGGCATGCGCAAATTGGCCTTTTCTACGTCGTGTAATATTTTTTACGTGTTAGTCCACGGCTTTACTTGGTCCAACGCTTTTTATCGTTTAGGAATACCAAAAAAGTTAGACCGCCTTTGGTCCGGACCAAGTTAGTCGGAAGATAGTCTAGACCAAAGTGGTAACTATGAATCCTGCCCAAGGCGATCAATCATATTTGTGGTGAGCAGGTTTAATAAATGATGATGAAAAAATCTACATTAATGTATCGATTACAAAAGTAAATTTACTTCTCAACTTTAAAATTTCGGACATAAAATTCAAACTCGCTTCAAGAATACCTTGGTTAACTAGATATTAAGGTTTCATGTTTTTCCAAAGAACATTTATTCGAAGAAGTGAAATAAAAACATAGTTTGACAATCGCACATCTTCAGTGTGCTGCGTAAGTTCATAACTCAGACGCAGATATCTAGCAGCACTATAGTAGGAACGCTAAGCCCTCGGCAATAGAAGGGATTTCCTATAAATTACTCGCTTCCGGCCAAGCTCTGGGGAGCTCTGGATTATATTGCTGCAAAACATGGATATTCTACAGTACAGATGATTAACGGAGTCCACACTTTTGTTCTACACACACAGTTTGCTCTTCACCGACTGACGTATCTCCATTTCCGTTTAACTTCTGGGAATTTACGTAGCCACGAGTGTGTACTTAGGACATATATTCGACTATAACTTAACTAAACGAATAGCTGCTAACCACCGCCGACTTCAGACAGGATCGTTACCACACAATACAGTTTACATAATTACAGCTGTTTCTGCATGTCAGTACAGCACTTTAGAGAGGTACTAACAATTGCTTACCTTGAACAATACTTGCCTTAATTTAAATTAATAGCAAAGAAAGTATTTTGGAAAAAGATGGTAACGAAATGTTTATCCAAAAAGTGATGTTGAAACAGTGCGAGCTCATACCTGAAATGTGGATATTAGTAATAAGCAACTAAAGAATATTCCAATGTTATTGGAATCACTAAAACATATACTACAAAATGTATACTAAGGTAAAGTTAAACAATGTTGAATTTCCCAAGCATGGTTGTAACGATTTGCATTAAAATACTACAAGTGTAAGATATTTTCATGGCAAATGGAATGTATAGTTACATTACAATTTCCTGGATATCATCTGGAGTCCTTCTCATTTGAATGACTTTTGCATACAAATGAATCGTAAGATATAGAAAAAAATTAGTATAAAAAGTGTCTAGTTAAAGAATCGAATTTATGTAAAATAACTTTTATTTGTGAATTATTTCCGAGATTCTTTTGCTATTGCTCCGAATGTTCCCATTCTTACAATTTCCTCAAATATAAAGTTGTTATTCTCTCTCTCTCTCTCTCTCTCTCTCTCTCTCTCTCTCTCTCTCTCTCTCTCTCTCTCTCTCTCTCTCTCTCATCTCTCTCTCTCTCTCTCTCTCTCTCTCTCTCTCTCTCTCTCTCTCTCTCTCTCTCTCTCTCTCTCTCTCTCTCTCTCTCTCTCTCTCTCTCTCTCTCTCTCTCTCTCTCTCTCTCTCTCTCTCTCTCTCTCTCTCTCCTCTCTCTCTCTCTCTCTCTCTCTCTCTCTCTCTCTCTCTCTCTCTCTCTCTCTCTCTCTCTCTCTCTCTCTCTCTCTCTCTCTCTCTCTCTCTCTCTCTCTCTCTCTCTCTCTCTCTCTCTCTCTCTCTCTCTCTCTCTCTCTCTCTCCAATTTCCTGGCTATTGCATGGCATTACCTCTTCGAAGATTTGTCTATTGTTCGAGCCTGTTTTGTTTTATAATTTTCCTTAAATGCACAAAGAAATAGGAAATACAAAAGTTTCTGCAAAATTTTAACTGGGTTAACATGAAGTAGATAAAAGAATAGGGTTGCATGAATTAAAAGTGTGTGCAAAAGAATATAAAGTTATGTGAGAGCAACGTATTTTATTTTTACATTAATAGCAGGTGGTCTTCAATTAGAACAGTGAAAACAGTTTAATGTTGCTTAATTCTAGATATTTGTTTCCAATTTTATGCTGCCTGTCATGAAGTTCAAACGTCATAGCCAATCGACATTTTTGATTTCACATGTTTCAATATTTTTATAGGTATACATTTACATTAATCCTCCTGCAAAACAGGCCACGCCGTGGCTCAGTGGTTAGACCGCTTGGCTCTCACCAAGGTGGCCCGGGTTCGATCCCTGCGAACCGCAAAGTGAGATTCGTGGTGGACAACACTGCGCTGGGGTGGGTTTTCTACGGGATCTCCGGTTTCCCCCGCCATCTCATTCCACCGGTGCTCCATCTTCATCTCATTTATCATAGGCGCCATCACCTGCGGTGCCGTATGAAGTAAAAGCGGTAGTTAAACACTACACATTACTGCAAAACATTTCAAAGGAGGAATTGGCGGACCGGTAAAATCAACTAATTAATAACCTTTTATTTGCTATACAGCAGGTCAAGGTACTGTAAGAATTTAATTTTACTTAAATTTTTGAAATCCCTGAATACATTTATTTAATACACTTGCACATTTTCGTTTCATTTTTTTTTTTTTTTTTTTTTTTTTTTTTTTTTTTTTTTTATTGTCTGAACGTGGACCAAGTAAAAGTAGCTGGCAGATTGGATTCAGATACTGGACAAAACGTGATAGCTAGTCATCTATACAAATATGGGTTTACCCTTAAAAAAGAATAAGTAATACAAACTAAAATGGGTGCTTTGGATTCCTGTGGTAGAAATCAGTGAGAAATGAGTATATTACATTAATTTCTACATCGGAGAAAGGGGTATGCTAAAACTGTGTAGGCTGGTAAACATTGTGAGTAACCATAAAACAGGTTGCCGTGGATAAAAAATGGTTTAAGTTAACATGCAAAGGTATTGTTTCAACTAAGTTTTCTCCAAGAAATGGGAATCCACATGTACGTCAATCGCTTTCCTGTTTAAAGGTTAAAGCTTCTGTGGAGTTAGAGAGGTTACACATGGATCACAGGATCAGCAAAGCAACAGTCAGCTACAGGTACACACCTTCATCACCAGAAAGTAATTTCTCATCACATGAGGAAGGCTTCGCCTCTGCACCTTAATAGTAGTTTGTCGACCTCAAATACAATAGGCCCTAAGTTCGAATCTTGATCAGGACGAGCAATGTGGATTAACTGAAAGATTAATGTCAGGCACCTGTAAACCTCACAATGTGTATTTCCATGAAATGTCGATATCGCGGCATTTTTGGATAGAATGAAATATGTACTATGTGCCATTAGGTGTTAAAAAGTTAAAAAGTCACGATAAGATTTGAAGAAAGGACAACTTACAAGTTCCATAGACAGTAAAGAATACTCAATGGAGGAATCACAAGCTTTCATTACGTTAGGAAACAGATGTTGTTATTGAAGTGCCAAAGCGATGTTAAATATATTCATTTATGATTCATTATGATAGCTTTGGGTTGATCAAGGTTTTGTTTTGAATTAATGAGTTACAGATGGCCATGACTGAATAGAGTAGGTCACAAAGGGGTGAAGATGAATGTTAATATCCAATTTACATAAATAGTAAATACGATAAATTAAATAGAAATATAAAATTAGAAAAGAAAATTGTTTTTAGAACTTTATATTTGGAAAATCAGAAAATGATGTGGTTAAAATTAATGTATTGGCCACAGGGAAAAGGTGATGTAGACTAGAATATTTAGTTACCATGGTGATAAGGGTAAAAATCAATAAATGTAAAGGAGAAGTTAGTGTATTCCACATGGTGACCGCAATGTGAGCAAACATGCGGGTGACGCGCGTGCAGAATGCTGCATGTATTGAGCAAAAAACAGGTAGCAAACCTGAGAATTAGAACAATTATAATTATTCATCAACGTGAGTAGAAGCTTGGATATAGTGCAACTTCGATGTAATGGAGTTTCGATATACTGGAAGTTAAATTTCTGAAAACTAATGTCGTTTGAACGGACGCGTATGTAGAATTGCTGCATATCTGCAGAAGTCTGAGTTATAATCGAAAAGTTAAGTTGTATTAATCATTTATGAAAGGGAATATATATATATATATATATATATATATATATATATATATATATATATATATATATATATATATTAGATTTGTCTAATAGAATTGATTTCAAATACAAATCAAGTTTAATTCGGATTTAACTTACAGGATTTCTTTTTAAACTTCTTTTCCGTAATATTAAGTTCCAAATTCCAAGTATCCGATACTGCGACCGATATAAGATGTCATGCAAACCGGAGCTACATGTCACAACTTGGTGCATCATAACATCTGCATCATCTCATCAGCACCAAATGGAATTCTGCTACAAATGATCGCCGCAACTCAAGGCTTCGAGGTAGCCAACGTGCCGCATATTATCGTCGCCATCTCGTATCTGTTGCAAACATCAACTTGACTACAATTATAACTTCACAATTTTAAATAGTGAAAAATAAATTTACACGCCAACAGCCTGTATTAAGCTTGCTCATTCCCAAGTCTATTTCAAAGAGGAAAAAGAACTCACCAAATAGCAGGAATTAGCATATAAATAATCCTCAAAACCATAACCTTGTAACAATTCACATAACCCGTTAACATTCTTAATTAAATTGAAGTACCTTATAAACAAGTATAACAGTTCCGCTCCAGTAGTAAAACAGCCTTAATTTAAAATGATATCTCATGTAGAAAATTTAATTAATTTGGAACCAAAATATAGTGTCCAACTGTAAGATAACATGTGCATATAATTTGATATATAGAGTCAATATGAAAAATTCAATGCCATGGCGAGGATTTCAACCACAAATCTCATTGTTTGACTCGTATATTTCCCTGGTATACCACTAGGAGCTCTCGCATCCGAGATACACCATTTGTGGATTTCTGTGGTTCAAATCCGGCCATGGCATTGAATTTTTCATGTTGACTCTATATATCAAAGACCTTAGCCCATATACGGCTAGTATAAATAAATTATTAATTTACATTAATTAAATAAAACATGTGTATATTTTTCTTTACAGCATAAATATTGTCACCCGGGCTTTGGAACACCCTATGGAAGCAGCTGAGAGCGGAAGACAGGGGAGGTCCGTGTTAGCCACGCCTCCCCCTCGTCCGTCTTATGGTGGTGACAGGGACAGCTGGGGAAAGAAACATGATTGTGCGGTCAGTTTCTCTTTCACCTGTGTTCTGGATATTACGGGATCCTTCATCTACTGGAACCTTCCTGTGAAAGCCAGAAGGCTGCGATATTCCTATAAAAAGGGGCTGCCGGAGCGAAGTGAAGTCAGTTAGTCAGTTAGTGTGAGTGAGGACAGTTCTTGGTGTAAGAAGGCAGTGTTAGTCAGTGACGTGTTAATGAACGAAAAGATTGTGCAACGGAAGACTGTACGTAACTGTGTATGAGTATCGGAGTTGATGTAATCGCGAGTACAAGTGAAATTGTAACGGACGAACTGGTGAATTGTAATTGTGTGCACTACGTAATTTTATGTAATTGGCAAGTGTTTAACTGTAAGTCGGTGGAAATAAAGAACAGTTTTGAGCGGTGAAATTGGACTTTTCATTTCACGAACCCACAAAGTCACACTGGTGTCAGGAAGCGGGAAGACAACAGCACCGAACATTACAGCCATGGAATCGGCATTGGAAATGCTTTTGGCGAAGATGAACGAGTTAACAGAGAAAACGGAAGCGGCAAATAACAAACTGGCCGCGGAACTGAAACTAATGAAGACGGCTAACGACAACATCACCAAGAAGATGGAAGAAATGAAGGCCGAGTTAACCACAGAAATGAGAGCAGCGAACGACCGTCTGGCTACGGAAATGAAGGTGGCGAACGAGGCTCTCGCCGCCGAATTTGAGGAACGGTTGGCCGGCGTGAGGGATGACGTCACGAATCTGGGCAAGCGGATGGGTCAAGTAGACGACCGCCTTAATGATTTAGAGGAAAAGGCCGACAACATCGCAAAACCCCTCACCCGCCTGACGGAGGAAAACCGGCCTTATGTGTGGACGGAGGACGCCGAAGACGCTTTCCAGCACCCGAAGGAGACCCTGTGCAGTGCTCCAATTTTGGGTTTCCCACAACCGGGTGGCGCCTTCATTGTGGACACCGACGCTAGCGACCATTACATTGGAGGTGTCCTATCGCAGATCCAGGACGGCCATGACCGCACAAGAGTGGAAGAGAAGGAGCGTGCCGCAGCAGTCCGAGTAGTTGTGGCAGTGCCTGCTGAAGGCTGGGATAGCGCAGGCCTGAGGAGGGAGCAGCTGGCGGACGCAGACTTGGGGCCACTCTTGAGGGAAGTGGAGGCAGGGATGAGACCCACCTGGGAGGACATCGCACCGAGGAGCGCCACCTACAGGTCGTACTGGGCCCAATGGGACTCGTTGAAGACCAGAGAGGGCGTGCTGTTCCGGGTATGGGAGTCACCCGATGGGAAGGCGCAGAGAGAACAGTTGGTACATCCCCGGAGTAAGGTCCCGGAAGTCTTGGAGGAAGTGCACGCCGGTACTTCAGGAGGACACCTGGGAGCGAACCGTATGATTCACAAACTACGGTAGCGCTACTTCTGGCTCAGACTCCGGGCAGATGCTGGTGGTACACCTGGACCGCCTAGAACGCTACGATGGTGCTGTTCGGGGCGAACAGCTTTGAGGAGGGAGCAGTGTCACCCGGGCTTTGGAACACCCTATGGAAGCAGCTGAGAGCGGAAGACAGGGGAGGTCCGTGTTAGCCACGCCTCCCCCTCGTCCGTCTTATAGGGGTGACAGGGACAGCTGGGGAAAGAAACATGATTGTGCGGTCAGTTTCTCTTTCACCTGTGTTCTGGATATTACGGGATCCTTCATCTACTGGAACCTTCCTGTGAAAGCCAGAAGGCTGCGATATTCCTATAAAAAGGGGCTGCCGGAGCGAAGTGAAGTCAGTTAGTCAGTTAGTGTGAGTGAGGACAGTTCTTGGTGTAAGAAGGCAGTTTTAGTCAGTGACGTGTTAATGAACGAAAAGATTGTGCAACGGAAGACTGTACGTAACTGTGTATGAGTATCGGAGTTGATGTAATCGCGAGTACAAGTGAAATTGTAACGGACGAACTGGTGAATTGTAATTGTGTGCAGTACGCAATTCTGCGTAATTGGCAAGTGTTTAACTGTAAGTCGGTGGAAATAAAGAACAGTTTTGAGCGGTGAAATTGGACTTTTCATTTCACGAACCCACAAAGTCACAATATATTCATTGTCGCTAGGCATTTTTGGAAGGGGCGCGTCCGGCGCACGCAAAGAGACAGATAGTGCGAAGCGGAGATAAAAGCTTGCCGAAACAGAGAAATGCAAAGAGACATAGACGTCTGGAAGGTTCGCTTTCTTATATGTTACAGAACGTTCCACTAATTACTGAAACAATTAGTGGAGATATAGAAGCGTCACTGCTGTAATGCTGTTGTAATTGGACTTGTGTAGTGAGCTGAATGTGGAGAGCTGTTGTGGACCTTTGTAGTGTAACGCCAGTGATTTTGCTCCTTGTTTTATGTGGGGTGAAGCAACCAGAGACTACTGTGTGTGTGTGTGTGTGTGTGTGTGTGTGTGTGTGTGTGTGTGTGTGTGTGTGTGTGTGTGTGTGTGTGTGTGTGTGTGTGTGTGACACGTCACTTTTAGAACCTGTGAAGGGCGGAAAAAAGCATCTTTCTCCGGAAATAAAGAATACTGTCACCCGAACGTCGAAACTCACTATAGAACCGGCCGGCAGTAGGGCCAGACGGGAAGCATTCAGACTAAGCCTTACCATTTTTCTCGTGTCACTAACTGAAGGGATTTTTAGGAAAACGGCCGGACCCCTGTACCTTTACTTTCCTCTCCCACCAGACTTCTGGAACCCTCGAGATAATTGTGCGCACCGCGAAGTTTCCAGAAACGGCGATCTTCCCTATATAAGGCCTGTAGTTGGCGAGTCAGTGACTTCTTGTCGAGCAGCCGTGAGGAGCGCCCAGTGAGGGAACGGACTGTGTACGTGCATCGGAGGAGTGTGCGTAACTGCGTGCAGTGGACCAGTGACAGACTAACTGGTGAATCGTAGTTCTGTGCATTACGTAACTCTGCGTAATCGGCAAGTGTTCCGATTGTAATTCGATGGAAATAAGGAACATTTTGAGTCTGTGCAATTGAACTTTTAATTTCACGAACCCACAAAGTTAAAAAAAAAAAAAAAATTTAATGCGTGCAAACTTGACTTAATTTTACGAACCCATAAAGTTACAATAATTTTGTTTGCCAAATATTTATTTTATTTATTTACACATTTTTGTAATCCTGCTTTATATCGCTGAATGCTCTAGAAAAAAGAGGGGCAGTACATAATCGCTTGACAGTTTAAAACTAAAATTAAATGATTGAAAGAAAAATACATTTCGCTTTATATCTGTTACACGAGTTTGGAGCTTGTGATTAGGCAGACCGCTTGTAATTTTCTTGCCTGTGGAAGAAACCACAGGATATCTCCAAAGGAAAGCGGTAACGAGTAATCTCAAATGGAGAAGTTTAAACAGGACAGATGAGGACGAGCGGACTAAGAAATATTACCGCCGTCTTGCCTACTCTTCTTTCTGTGAAGTTGTAGCATGCTTACTTGTTTTAATTAGTGGACCCAAGGGATTAGCTGGTAGCAAAGTTAGATACTTGTCATTTATAGCCATGTACTCCCTGGTCAAACACGCACTCTCCTTGCGGGGGAGTTGAAAAGGGAAATTAAATTTATCGACTAAGTATATTTTTAGACGCCCTTATTTCCTCACTGCTAGAGCTGTAAGCGATAAAGCTATTACAGTTCATTGTTCAATTAACTTTGAATTCATTTAAAACTGTATTAAGAATGTGATCCACAATGGACATAACATTTTGTGTCTTCGTGGAGAGTTTATAAAAGTGACAGAAGGTTCTAACATAAGTATTTTATTCCTTCCACAGTTAATTCTAGCACATATTTGCACAAAGACTTTCTTCTTTAAGTCTAAGGTATATGCTCAACTTGTTCTGAGGAAGCAAGTCAGGTGAAAAGACGATTAAAAATCGATGTTTCGGGAGTGTTCATCTCTGCCAATATCAACACATTTATTAAATGTTATAATCAAAAATGAATCCCTGGCAAATTCGCAAATGAATTTTCTATACTCAAGATATCTCCTGACTTTGCATTTAATTGACTGAAAACAGTCTTTTTTCAGGAATGCGAATTTTCATAGTGTTTTGTCTTTGTATTTGTGTTATATCCAATGATGATGGGAGAGATGCACTCTCCCGAAAGGTCGATGTCTAATCGTCTTTTCTCTTGGCTTGCTTCCCGAGAACAACTTCAGCATATTCGTCTCAAGGGGAGCTTCAGGTGATATTTTAGATCTAAGGATAATTTATAAATTTAACTGTGTCACTTGAAAATTTTGTAAGATATGAAAAAAATGTGAGAAAGGAGCTCTTATAAATGTTATAGGTCAAGTTTTATTGACCTTTGTCTCTTACAAAAGGCCAGAAGAAATTCTGTTCTTAAGTTCCCTATCATGTAATATTGTACATCAATTATTCCACTCGACACAAAAATTCAAAACTGATTCACTAGCACAGATTTTAATTCAGAAGTGCACTAAATCCAAAAATTAATACCATTATTCGTCCTAATAACAACCACAACAATAACACTAAAAATCACACTACTACTGCTACTACCACTAATAATAATCAAAATGGTAATCATCCTTCTCCTTCCTCCTCCTCTTCTCTTTCCTCCCCTCTCCCCCTCCCCCGCCCCTCCCCTCCCCCTCTTCCTCTTCCTCCCCCTCTTCCTCTTCCTCTTCCTCCTATTACTACTATTATTACTACTATTATTATCACTATTATCACTATTATCACTATTATTATCACTATTATCACTATTATTATCATTATGATCATTATTATCACTATTATTATTATTATTATCATTATTACTATCACACTACTATCACACTACTACTGCTACTACCACTAATAATAATCAAAATGGTAATCATCCTTCTCCTTCCTCCTCCTCTTCTCTTTCCTCCCCTCTCTCCCTCTCTCCCTCCCCCTTCCCTCCCCCTCTTCCACTTCCACCCCCTCTTCCTCTTCCTCTTCCTCCTATTACTACAATTATTACTACTATTATTATCACTATTATCACTATTATTATCACTATTATCACTATTATCACTATTATTATTATCATTATTATTATCACACTACTATCACACTAATACTGCTACTACCACTAATAATAATCAAAATGGTAATCATCCTTCTCCTTCCCCCTCCTCCTCTTCTCTTTCCTACCCTCTCTCCCTCCCCCTCCCCTCCCCCTCTTCCTCTTCCTCCCCCTCTTCCTCTTCCTCCCCCTCTTCCACTTCCACCCCCCTCTTCCTCTTCCTCCTATTATCACTATTATTATCACTATTATTATCACTATTATTATCACTATTATTATCACTATTATTATCACTATTATCATCCTCATCGTCATCCTCATCGTCATCGTCATCGTCATCGTCATCGTCATCGTCATCCTCATCGTCATCGTCATCCTCATCGTCATCGTCATCGTCATCCTCATCGTCATCGTCATCCTCATCGTCATCGTCATCCTCATCGTCATCGTCATCCTCATCGTCATCCTCATCGTCATCGTCATCCTCATCGTCATCGTCATCGTCATCGTCATCGTCATCCTCATCGTCATCCTCATCGTCATCCTCATCGTCATCCTCATCGTCATCCTCATCGTCATCCTCATCGTCATCCTCATCGTCATCCTCATCGTCATCGTCATCGTCATCCTCATCGTCATCGTCATCCTCATCGTCATCGTCATCGTCATCGTCATCGTCATCCTCATCGTCATCCTCATCCTCATCCTCATCGTCATCCTCATCGTCATCGTCATCCTCATCGTCATCGTCATCGTCATCCTCATCGTCATCCTCATCGTCATCGTCATCGTCATCGTCATCGTCATCGTCATCGTCATCCTCATCGTCATCCTCATCGTCATCCTCATCGTCATCCTCATCGTCATCCTCATCGTCATCCTCATCGTCATCCTCATCGTCAACCTCATCGTCAACCTCATCGTCAACCTCATCGTCAACCTCATCGTCAACCTCATCGTCATCCTCATCGTCATCCTCATCGTCATCCTCATCGTCATCCTCATCGTCATCCTCATCGTCATCCTCATCGTCATCCTCATCGTCATCCTCATCGTCATCCTCATCGTCATCCTCATCGTCATCCTCATCGTCATCCTCATCGTCATCCTCATCGTCATCCTCATCGTCATCCTCATCGTCATCCTCATCGTCATCCTCATCGTCATCCTCATCGTCATCCTCATCGTCATCCTCATCGTCATCCTCATCGTCATCCTCATCGTCATCCTCATCGTCATCCTCATCGTCATCCTCATCGTCATCCTCATCGTCATCCTCATCGTCATCCTCATCGTCATCCTCATCGTCATCCTCATCGTCATCCTCATCGTCATCCTCATCGTCATCCTCATCGTCATCCTCATCGTCATCCTCATCGTCATCCTCATCGTCATCCTCATCCTCATCGTCATCCTCATCGTCATCCTCATCCTCATCCTCATCGTCATCCTCATCGTCATCCTCATCGTCATCCTCATCGTCATCCTCATCGTCATCCTCATCGTCATCCTCATCGTCATCCTCATCGTCATCCTCATCGTCATCCTCATCGTCATCCTCATCGTCATCCTCATCGTCATCCTCATCGTCATCCTCATCGTCATCCTCATCGTCATCCTCATCGTCATCCTCATCGTCATCCTCATCGTCATCCTCATCGTCATCCTCATCGTCATCCTCATCGTCATCCTCATCGTCATCCTCATCGTCATCCTCATCGTCATCCTCATCGTCATCCTCATCGTCATCCTCATCGTCATCCTCATCGTCATCCTCATCGTCATCCTCATCGTCATCCTCATCGTCATCCTCATCGTCATCCTCATCGTCATCCTCATCGTCATCCTCATCGTCATCCTCATCGTCATCCTCATCGTCATCCTCATCGTCATCCTCATCGTCATCCTCATCGTCATCCTCATCGTCATCCTCATCGTCATCCTCATCGTCATCCTCATCGTCATCCTCATCGTCATCCTCATCGTCATCCTCATCGTCATCCTCATCGTCATCCTCATCGTCATCCTCATCCTCATCCTCATCCTCATCGTCATCCTCATCGTCATCCTCATCGTCATCCTCATCGTCATCCTCATCGTCATCCTCATCGTCATCCTCATCGTCATCCTCATCGTCATCCTCATCGTCATCCTCATCGTCATCCTCATCGTCATCCTCATCGTCATCCTCATCGTCATCCTCATCGTCATCCTCATCGTCATCGTCATCGTCATCGTCATCGCCATCGCCATCGCCATCGCCATCGCCATCGCCATCGCCATCGCCATCGCCATCGCCATCGCCATCGCCATCGCCATCGCCATCGCCATCGCCATCGCCATCGCCATCGCCATCGCCATCGCCATCGCCATCGCCATCGCCATCGCCATCGCCATCGCCATCGCCATCGCCATCGCCATCGCCATCGTCATCGTCATCGTCATCGTCATCGTCATCGTCATCGTCATCGTCATCGTCATCGTCATCGTCATCCTCATCCTCATCCTCATCCTCATCCTCATCCTCATCCTCATCCTCATCCTCATCCTCATCCTCATCATCATCATCATCATCATCATCATCATCATCATCATCATCATCATCATCATCATTATTATTATTATTATTATTATTATTATTATTATTATTATTATTATTATTATTATTATTATTATTATTATTAAAGCACATTTTCAATGAAAGGTATACGCAATTGCAACATAAACCAAAAAGCTTGCGATCAGCTAATATAATGAGGACAATTGTTAAAGAAAACTCAAACGTTAGCGGTAAATATTTCGCAGACACAAATACAAATTCTTGCGAACTCCAAGCGTCTACATTTGCGTTTATGTAAAACAAATAAATCCACCTATCCGAAACCACATTCCTTGGCGAAACGTCAGGATATTGAAATCCTATTGGAACACGGCTTACTAGACCGGAAGGAAGCCTTAATATTCTGGTCAAGTGTTTGCCAAACTGGAGCGCCCGCGACGTCTCCCCCAGAGTTAATTTCTCACCCAACAAAAATCCTATTTTACATTTAACGGATCTTTACAATGTTCATATCTAATCTATTATGCTTATTTATTTACTGAATCCATAATTTCGATGGATACCTTCCTGAAGAAAGAGACAGAGAAGAAGTAATGTAATACAGTGCATATCCGGTACAGGATAACTGGTATGAACTACCTTACATTTACTACCGGCATATGCATTCAACCTGATCTCAGATACATGTCTCAAAAAAGAGACATACCTACCACAAAAGTCAAGCCAAAGTGCTCTCCAAATGTTCCTTTGCACAACTTAAAATTTAGGTTTCCGAATCACTGCGATCAACAAAACTAGGGCTTGAAAAGAATGAGAAATTAAACCAATGTGGAGATTTAAAACAGTCAAACTATGCTGATGTAAAATAACTGTTACAAAATAAAGTGGCGTTTTAGATGGTAAGTACACCCTGAATCAAAATGTTGCCTTCACTCAGCGTCGGCACAGGTAAATAATTATATAAAGAAATAAATAAAAGATTGATATCTAAAGCTTAAAGTGCATACTAAAGTCAATCAAATTAAAGTATAACTATTCACATCACTAAAAACCTGAAAATAATTTAAATTAGTACACGATATAATAAATCGCCTCTACCAATTGCGCTTAGCAGACGAAAAATGAAGGGAAATGGACAATAGCAAATATATCAACAATACTATTATTTGAAATGAAATCGCATGAGTCATTTCTAAGTGGCTTAGTTCTTAGCTTCAAGTTCCTTAATAGTGCAACAAGCTATATAGTGCATTTGTCATGTTCAGCACACAGGCGGAGTGATGTTCTAAATAGACCACGTTACTTTTAATCTGGATATCGAAATGCAGCATTATATTGCAGCTGATGTGCGAGATGTTTGTTTTATAATCACCAGCCAGGAATATGACGTGAATTTAACCAAATAATCCCGTATTAACAAGAGCGAACACAACAGAGATTTCACTTTGGCGATAAAATGTTGGACGAGAGGAGGGGATGCTATGTCATACATAAAACACAGTGGGATTGATGCTTATGCTACTTTATGTGCGTTTGGGGTAGGGATGGGAGCTCTCTACATTTTCGTTCCGCTTTTGAATAATCGACGAGGCTCAAACCAGTCCCATAAAATCTAAACCATAAACAAGGAAATAAAAGCATGGTTTTTGTTCTGTATATTTTATTAACAAAGCAGATTTAACGTAGGACTTGATACGCGTGTCCTCTATTATTCAATTTCGAGGTCATGGCGCTTAAACAAATTTCATAATGACGCAGATATCCAGCATAGCAAAATTTTTGTAAATAAAGATTAGCTATTAACTTTACAAAGCTTTTGTTTTGAGCTTTGAATATAGCTTCGAAGAGCTGATCGGAATTAAAACAAAATTTATTTACCAAAACGATTTTCATACAAAATATATTATCAGTACGTGGTGTCTTGTCTAATAAACATCTTCTGCCTATGAATGCCAAACACTTTTATTTCGCTTGTCTGTTCAAGGTATAAATAATATCTAATAATGTTTTATGTAAAAAGAAACCATATGGCGATAAATACAAGCGGCGTCCAGAAAGTAAGCTCTGTTTCAATTTATCTCCACTGCAGCGCTGCGATCGCAGTTCCGCACATGAGCTCTGTCTCAAGGAGAAAGAACATGCGCCATTGTGAGATCGCTGTCAGCCACGTACGCTTTGTTGTACTTGTTTACAATGTCGGTGTTGATTGAAAATCCCTCCGCTTGTAAAATCAGATCTGTGATTCGTTTTCTGGATGTTAGGATTGCCCCGAGGAATGCTGTCAGAAGGTATTGTGTTTCTTCACGACAATGCACGACCACACACTGCAACTGCGACGAAAACATCCTACAGAGGTTTGGCTGGGACGTGTTTGACCAAACCCCCGTACAGCCCTTACCCTGCTCCTAGCGAATTTCATCTGTTTTTGCATCTCAAATCTTTCCTTGGTGGTCAACACTTCAACACTGACGAAGAGCTGAAAGAAAATGCTTCCAACTGGTTGAAGACACAGGCAGCAAACTTCTATGAAGAAGGCATACAAAACCTTGTGCCCCGCTATGACAAATGCCTGCAAAATTTCGGCAGTTATGTGGGTAAGTAGTGTAAGAGTTGTAGAATTTTGTGCAATCAATAACTTTTCTGTATCTGTACACCATTTAATTTTATTACCAAAGAGAACTTACTTTTTGAAGGTACCTTGTAGAAGATTCTGGGTACACCGTCCTCTTTGTATCTTCTCTTCTACGTACTTACAAAGACTATAGAAAGTATTGTGTTCAACTCAAAATTTCTATAGGCTTTTTGCTCGTTTTACTTAATTTTGTATAAATTGTTTTAGAATTTAAAGTATTTTTTTAATCTGGTCCAAAATTTAAAATTTTTCCATTCTATTCGGGTTTAAAAATTTTCTTTTAAAGGTTTTGTTAAGTAAATTAAAGTTAATAAGGGATGATACGAGACTTTAATCTAAAGACGGAGTTTTGAAACTTCCTGAAGTCTTTGAAATAGGTCTGTGTACGTGTGTACACTACCGGTCAAAAGTTTTCGATCGTCTATGAAAAAGGCACTGCACAAATATGTCATTAAAATTAAAAACATCAACAAAATTAATATTATCTCTCACTGGTATTACATACAATACAATATGGTGCAGATTTTAGCCTCTTTAGAGCATCCAATCTCTGCTCTCAGAACCGCTGCTTTAGCTCTTGGGACTCTCAAGATAAGATTATGCAATGTTTTTGCAGATGCTGCTGTCCAACAAGTCTGTAAATTATCCTACAAATCTTCAACATTAAAATACTTAAGTTTTCTCACTTCCCTGTCAAATTCAGTCCATAAGAGTTGAATGGGATTTAAATCAGATGATTGGCCAAAACATATATTCCAGTTCCCATATTGCTCTTTTCTACTGACATGTCCGAAGCATGTTTCGGATCATTGTCCTGCTGTTTAATAAATCCATGACCAATATCTCCTTCCAGATAAATAAGCATTTTTACTCAGTATGCTGCGATATTCTACCTTCATTAATGTTTCGTTAATTTTCACTAAGTCAGCAACCTTTTCCAACTGAAAAGCATCACCACATCATAAGCGACCCCCACCACTCTTCACCATTGGCATCACACATTGACTTTTCATACGTTCTCCATGTAGTCGACGTAAAGAGCTTCTACGATGGCTTCCAATCACTTGGATCATTGCTGAACGATCCAGCTATTATGTTGCTGTGACATTCTAATATTTTCATCTTACTTTGTGTAATACAGTACTTTTGCGCTGCTTATGCACCCGTTTAAACCTTGTTCACGAAGGTGACGTTGCACGGATGAAACAGAGATTGGAGCTGTTTGCATACTTTTAACTTCCTCCTAAATTTCAGGAGCTGTATGAGTTGTCTGAATTTACTCTGTACACATATGAACTGCTCTTCCCTATATGATGTTAGTTGGACTCTTCCAGATCGAGCATTACAACTTTTCTTGCTATTGTTTTACTAAAATGGCCTTCTAGATGTAGAGCTGCAGCTACACGTTTTTCAGTTCTAAACTTCTTATTTCGTCCCATTAGGATGTAATATGGTACGAACCCAATCTGATTTACAAACACACTGCCAGATGCGCACAATGTACTGTAAATCGATGTGAACTGCTTGATACACAGACTGCTGAAGGAATGAGGGTTATTCGAATGCAAACGTCAAAGGCAAAGGAACGTCAGTGTAATTGTGAGAACTCATCAGCACTCTTCTACGCGGTAAACCAGTCAAATATACAATAGATGCAGATTGTATTTACATGCTTATACATACTTTACTATCCGATCAGAGACATAGTAAATAATGAAAACTAAATCCCTGTTTTATCAATAAATCCATAGTTGTGACAAGTGATTGAAAATTTTCGATCTGTAGTGAGTGTGTGTGTGTGTGTGTGTGTGTGTGTGTGTGTGTGTGTGTGTGTGTGTGTGTGTGTGTGTGTGAGGAGTAGTCGATTAAATACAAACTTGGTATTTAAGGATACCCATCTGTGAAAATTGATCAAAAAGGTGCAAAATATGACGAAAACTGTTTCTTGCCTAATTAGAGTAATCCGAGCAGTTCAATTTCCTATTATTTTTAATGTCATGTGACCCTTTAAAAATTGTAGCATATGACTACTTATGTGGGTCACTGTATGTGGCCACAGTGCTTTATATTACCTATTTTGTTGCTTTTCTCGTGTTTTTAATTCAGAATATAAATTTCCCCACACGATGCAGCTTTCAAACTAGAAGCTTGAAAATTTTTGTGTTGGTATAAAAACAGTAACAAAGGAAATTGATGAGATGATTTTTTATGTCACCAGTGTTTGTGCAATTGAATAACAAAGCACATATTAAAAATTAATAAAAGGAGGACTGAATAATTTTTTACCCTAAACCAAGATGTAGTTATGAGTATAACAGCAAAGTATTTTTTTTTTCGGAAACTAAAATTTCATCATGTGTTACAGTTTAATTAAATAACAATAAAACTGTATAAATATATTAATATCACAAGAAGTATTTTGGACAAAGTTCTGAAAATTGCTCTGTGAACTATTGTTAATAGCACAACAATTGTGTTGAAGTTTCAAGTCAAGCAAAATTGTAGATTTAGGATTTTCACAGATGGACATTCTTAAGTTCAACATCTTCCTGGACGAGACATAAGATGTTCAAGAAGATCACCCTACAGCCCAAGCTGCACCCTTCAATGGATATAATGATTTTTGTTTCAAAATCTATGATTGGGATATTTTCTTGGAGAATGCAATGCCTATATTAAATTATTCCGCGAGCTGCTTCAGAAATCTTCATTCTGGTGTCTTTTGCGTAACTGATAAACTGAGCGATACAAACAAAATCTTACCAGAAAGAATTAGATCTCGTTAAAATCTACACTTTCTTTCATGTAGTGAAACATTTCCGATTAAGTTCCCTGTTATTTATTTGAATAGTCCGTTACTTATACCTTTTTACAAATGGGGAGACCTTATTCAACTTTCCCGTCTATTAATATAAAGAGAAGGCGGAATTTCAAAAAAGCGGACCAACCCTAAAAATGATTAGCACCAGTAAATCAACAATTCAGAAGGTTCTCACTTTGCCACTGTACCTAAAAGGCAGTATCAAATAAACATAATTCTACAAAGGGTTATCCCACGTAAACTAGATGAGAAAATATTATTTTGGAAGTATTTTTGGAGAATGGGTAGAGATTTATGTGAATAAAATTCTTGGTTTATTTAATATTTATTTTTATTTTTTATCACCTAAGTTGCATCTTATATGTATCTGTACCATGAATGACCCATTCTCTAAGGACTTGTGTAATCAATTTAATATGAAAGAAAGATACTTATTCTACATACGAGTTAAACGTGAAGGGTTGAGAATTTATCACCATCTTCATTCAAATAAATTTATTAGATAGAATTCAGTTTCCACTTGGCCCATGAGATAGCAACGTGAAAATATGCAGTAGGCAGAAATCAAAACCCAACTTGATAAATCTCGCAGCTTTTGCAAGTAATCTGTCTAAGTGATGGATGCGACGATAAAGACCGGAAGAGGCAGTCCGGATCCTGAACAGCCTAGAAATTGTAAATCTGGCAGAAGAGCTAAGACAGACCAAGAGCCAGAACAGAATAGAAGAATCATTTTTGAACCATGAGGGCATAGTTTACTAAACCTTGGTTAGGAAGAAAGCATTTATTGGGCAGTTAACAAAGTCGTTTAATTTAGAATGAAGAACGGTCTGGTAAGTGAAAACTGACCTGCGGTATATGTCTTCCATACTACATTTTTACCGTGTACACAAGGAAAATACAATTTGAGTTGCACAATACCTACTTTGCGCTGTTTAATCGTTTTGTATAATTTTATAAAACAATAAACCATAAGATATAGCTAATAACATGCACACGAAACATTTAAATATCTTTTAAACAAGTATAATATTCCCAAACAAAAATTATGATATCAGGCATTTCTATGGTGTATCCAACTCTCACTGTCACTTGAGATCTGGCTTGAGATTCGTTTTCTAAAGGTATTATTATAGCTATTGTGACTTTGTGATTTCGTAGACTTAAACGTCCAAGTTGCAGAAATTCAAAATGTCCTTTATTTCCGTAGAAACACACCTTAGTCAACCCTTACAGTATCAGGAGTACGTAACATATAGAAATACAATTTTCCAAGTTCGCCGTACACAAACAAGAGAGTTCTATTTCTAAACACAGCTGCACGCACACGCAGTTTCGATGACGACTCTCTGAACAACTACCCCGGCTTCCTTTTATACCTCTACTGATATTTCTAGAAAGATCAAGACGGCACTAGAACCTCCCAGTTATCGAATTTTATCTGTTTCGGCAAGCTCTTTATCTCCGCGCTGCCCTATCTGTCTCTTTCTGCGCGTCGGCCGCGCCTCCTCGCAACAATGAGGTCGGCGACACTATTAAGCCACTTCTGGCTATGTCAAGTAAAAACATATATTTCAAGGCCAGCATAGTGTAATCCACTTTTAAATACCTCATATTACCTTGTAACTACAACGAAATTTGTAATGATTTGTTTCCAAAGATTTATTTCTAGCATGAAGCAGTTTGGAAATTATGCTTTCCTGTCATAGTTTGCAGAAGGTAGATAAGAGAAAAAAAATAGCACATTTAGAAGCCCCGTCAGCACATTAAATCACATTTTCTCTTTCGGTGACTACTTAATATACTTCGTCTACATAGGTAGAGACTTAGTATTCCATTCTATAATTCGATACCAAATTTTTCTGAATGTATCGTATTCAAAAGTTTGTTTTAGGAAACGGTATTGAATGAGTGAGTGAGTGAGTGAGTGAGTGAGTGAGTGAGTGAGTGAGTGAGTGAGTGAGTGAGTGAGTGAGTGAGTGAGTGAGTGAGTGAGTGGGCACGCTCGTGTGTGTCTACGAGGACGTCTATTAAAAAACGACAGGAAAAACCTGCTGAAAGTGCTAGCCCTGTCCCAAAGAAAAGGAACGAATTGGTTCGACCACCATTGGGCAGGTAGCTCTTGTCATGGCAAGCTTTTATTGAAAGCAGTATTTTTAATGCCTTTTGGTATTTTATGGAAAGTTAGAGCTTTTTATTCTTTTTTTTTTTTACCTATTTGAGCTTATTTACTATATAGTCATTTTGTTTTTATATGTTTATTAAATTTTGACAAATTTATATTTGCTATTGCCATGAATTAGTTTTTGTGAGGGCGCTGATAACCTCTGCAGTTGAGCGCCCTTATACTCATCATCATCATCATCATCATCATCATCATCATCATCATCATCATCAT
>CM060952.1:178169619-178242119 GCA_030765055.1 Mantis religiosa
CGTCTCATCAAACAAAGTCCCCAAGGATAGAGTACGTATGGGTCACAGTAGGTAGACCGCAGGTTCTAATAGGAAGGATTGGTTAATTCGTGTCTTCCCCAAATAGTCAGCTAAATCCCAGCACTACGTCTGTAAGCTCCACCATCAGAACAAAGGAAATAAAACTTTAAATAGATGATACAGGCCATATAATAACTTGCTGAACAGATACTAAGGGGTTTTAGTACTTAACTAAGGGCCCCCTCTTCAAAATCGTAATGACTGCATCTTCATTCAAAGAATAGTCAGCTGTTAAGTAAGTATACCGTCTAAATTCAGCAGCAAAAACAATAGCTGGTATAAGAAGGTTGCTACGCAAGTAAGATCATTTATCAGTAAATATCTCAATAGACAGTATAAAAAGATAACAATGATTATCAGTTAACCTATCAGAAAAAACTAGTTAAAGCGAACTACTACATGGTAAAGCGAGAAGGCATAGCGGAAAAAATTTGCAACATAGATGTTTACCTGAGCTTATCGCACATACACGGCGAGACCAGTGTATGTATACTCAGCTCAGATGTAAACTTGTCTTCTGGACAGCAATGTGTCACACATCGGCAGGTGCGAGAAAACTTATCATTTAGACACACGTAGGTTCTAATCATTCTATTTGTGTTTCGTAACTTACTGTATATCAACTTACGAGGGCTGTTAAATAAAGAAAGATCATAATTTTTTACGGTCATAACTTTTCGAACTAAAATTTAACCTTATTATATTCTGCTAGCTTAATGTGAAACAAACACGCCGTGGTAGTTTCATTGTTGCTACTCCTGCTTCCCGCCTGTGAGAAGCAGATAAGTTCAGACATGTTAAGTATCGCCTACCGCCGCAATGGAGCTAACATGCAGTTAAAGTTGATGTTAGAGGAATATCCGGAGTTTCTTTCAAACGTAATCACTGCTGATGATACTTGGCTACATCATTTTGATCCTGAGAACAAACAGCAAAGCTCAGTGTGGAAATCTCCTTCATCACCAACCCCCCAAAAAGCAAAACTGGTTTCTTCTGCTGGGAAAATTATGGTCAACTCATTCTTTTATTTTACTGCAGTGGTTTGTCAGCATGTACTACCTGCACACATATCAGTAACTAGACAATACTACAGGGATGTCCAGAAAACATTGCAAGTCCGTATCAGGCGCAAACGACCACATTTCTGTGAACCAGGCTGGATGCTGCGCCAACGATAATGCGCGGCCGCATATTACCAATGTTGTTGCTGAATATGTTGCAAAATCAACTTGAAGTACATCCCTAACCCTCTCTATAGTCCAGATTTAGCCACATGTGACTTTTTTCTATTCCCTAACTTGAAGAAACGCCTTCGTGGGAGGCATTATCCATCATCAGAAGCAGTGGTGAAGGCTACGGAGGCGATTTAAAAGGATCTCTCAAATGATTTTCAGCATGTCTTTGAAGGCTGGCAGAAACGCTTTGAAAAGTGTATCGCGTTCAGGGGAGACTATTTTGAGAACAATCATCAAAATTATGAGGATGAATAAAGGTAGGTTGTCAAAAAAAAATTGTGATCGTTCTTTATTAAACAGCCCTCGAACTAATATTTCACTCTTCTAATCGAAAAGATAAGTCCCAATAAGCAACGATAGCAGCGCTGGTCACCTGAAGGTCGATACGCCTCAACGCTCTCTCCAGTAATAAATTTATGCATCCATTGCGATAACATCAAGAAGTCAAAGCGACATTTTAGACCATTTCAAACATGATGGTGGTTCGATACATTTGAAGTTCGGCGGTGCAAGAGGTATAATGTAATTGCTTATTTTGTGAAAGCACAACCACACTGAAAAACTCGGTGCTATAGTCAGGTAACGGACACGGATCTTTAGCTTACCGTGGCGCTATATCAATTGAGCTGTCAGTACATGCCGGTAGATATTACATTCCCCTATTATCCTAAATTTTCCCTGCAAATTACAAGCTATTCTCCAACTTATTTTGAGATATACCACAATGGTGATGTTGAGTCTTGTACGTATTTTAAATTCCTTAATATGTCGTCATTAAATTTCACAGTATGACTTTTCCATCTTTTGCTTACATGTGGCATGTGTGAAAGAATAATAATTAGAACAGACTAGCTTGTGCAAATAACCGAAAAAGATTTACCTTTAGCTATTGTAGCTCCACCTTAATTACGTCAGTTTTATTTTTATCAGTTATATGCCTACAATATTTTAATTGCAAGTTATTATTTTGAGTTTGTTCAGAACGTTTCACAGAAAGTTCACGCCAGCATACTAACTTTATACATGCCAGCTGGAGTGACTTTATAACAAAAATATTCATTCATACATAGTGCCATAACTGGATGGAAGTAAAACTAAACCACACGTTTCTTTCTCTGAACTTAACTGCTAAAAAACGCTTAACTGATATTAAGGGAACTGTTAGAAATACGTACTTGAGAACTAATTTATTTTAATGTAATTTGACGAAGACTTGTAATACACTAAAAATGTGTACTACAAAGAAAAGCACTTAATAAATCACAACAATAAAGAAACTAGTGAAGGTGCAGAAGAATGTAGACCGAAAGATCCCTCAAGTTCGATAGAGACAAATGTCTTTCATTGGCCCGTGGCGTCGATAATACCGTCTATCTCTGTCGGCGAAACAATTCACCTTCTTGGGCATCTGCGGTCACTCAGTCTGCTCAACATCACTTCTTTTACCAGGAAGATAACAGGAGAAAAAATTGTATCAAAACATAAATAGGCAGTCCGTAAATTGAAAAATGAAACTGTGGAAGGAAAGATAATGCAATTATAGTAAGTCTGTAAAACTTCTGAAATTCATCAATTTGAGGTGAAAAGCTTTAAATGACATGAAAGAGGAAGTTAATCGCAAATTCCAATAAGTTTATTAAAGCATTCCAAATGTATACTATACTATATTTAAAACTACGAGGGCTATCCAGAAAGTAGATTACGTTTTGGAATAAAAAGTAAACAAAGTATAGGAAACAAATTTTATTATATACAGATGAAAGCCACACTCAAATACTACTTTTCGACATAGTCACCATTCAAATTAAGGCATCTATCGTAGCGATGTACGAGCTTGGAAATTCCTTCGTCGAAAAATTCGGCCGCCTGCGCCTTCAACCACTTCGTTACCTCTTCTTGCAGCTGTGCGTCGTCATCAAAACGCTGCATAGCCAGCCACTTCTTCATTGCTGGGAATAGGTGGAAGTCGCTCGCTGCCAGGTCGGGACTGTACAGCGGATGAGGAAACAACTCCCACTTAAAAGATTCAAGAACTTCACGAGTGACATTTGCCGTGTGGGGCCGGGCGTTGTCGTGAATCAACAAGATCTTAGAGCTCAACATTCCTCTGCGCTTGTTTTGAATGGCTCTTCTGAGTAAACGTCCAAAAAGTTCAACGCTGCAGCCATTCGCTGATTTTTGTGGTCCTCTGTCAAGATTTTTGGAATCCATCTTGCACAAAACTTGTGGTAACCAAGCTTTTCGCTGATGATTTCATGCAACAAACTTCGCGAAATTTGTGGAAAACTCAAAGAAAGTTCCGTTATTGTGAACCTTCGATTTTCACGGACTTTAGCATCGACTTTTTCGACAAGTTCGGCAGTCACTATGCTGGGTCTCCCACTTCGATCTTCGTCGTGAACATTCGTTCGGCCATTTTTAAATCTGATGAACCACTGACGCACTCCACCTTCAGTGATAATGTTGTCCCCATACACTTCACAAAGCTGCCGATAGATTTCTATCGGTTTACAGTTTTTTGCAGTCAGAAACCTTATTACTGCACGCACCTCGCAGCTCGCGGGATTTTCAATTAACGCAGACATTTCAAACCGTCACAGTATCTGAACGGAACACAGCACGAACCTCTCACTAGCACGGCTAGATGCCGACTGAGCTGCGCAACGCTCTGACCCCAAGATGGCCGCGCTAGCACCGCCCTAGCGGAAACAGACGAAAACGTAATCTACTTTCTGGATAGCCCTCGTATATTTTTATATCAGATGAAATACTTTCAAAAAATTTAAAGTATGAAAGGGTAGAGCCACACTGAAAAATTAAATGCTATGGCCGGGATTTGAACCACAATTCTTCTGGTCCCCGTCCAGCAGCTCTAACCACTGAGCTACTATGGCCAACGTGCCGACATAACATTAAATTCTCCAACTGACTCGTGTTTTTCCCGGTAAACCACTAGGAGTTCTCATAAACACATGAGACAACTACCTTAATGGCGACTTACTATACTATAAGTACTTAAGCCGGCCTTTATAGTTCGGACCACTATCGGACCACTATTAGTTACAATTAATGGAAATTAATTGTTCTTTCACACTAGCCGTGTGTAGGACGCACTATGAAACGGTAGAGCCAGATTGAAAAATTCAATGACATAGCCGGGATTTAAACCACGGATCTTCTGGTTTCCATCCAGCCGCTCTAACCATTTGAGCTACTATGGTCAACATACCGATATGACATTAAATTCTCCAACTGACTTGTGTTTTTCCCGGTAAACCACTAGGAGTTCTCATAAACACATGAGACAACTACCTTAATGGTGACTTACTATGCTGTAAGTACATAAGTAGCATCCCTGTCCCCCACTTTAAATAGAGGTATATTGTCATCAATTTGGCTTTTGTCAAAGAACAAATGAACATGAATCAGAAGCCCAGAAAAAGACGAGAATTTTATTTTTCATTATTTTTTTTTTTTTTCAGTTTTGGTGAAGCATATTTACTATTTCATTTTACTTACAGGACATATGGATTAATAAAATCAGATGAACCTACAAGAAAAACAGAAAATCTGCTTTCTATTATTACCTGAAAAACTGCATGTATATAAGGATATATATCTAAATTACTGCCCATGAAGCGAGGTAATCTAAGAATGTAATTATTTTATGTTATTACTTCCATATTGTTAAGAAAAGATGTAACTCAATAGAATTTCTGCGTATTTTTAGAGAACTGCCTAGGAATCATAAATCAGCAATGAATAATTTTTCTAGTGTCAACTGTTCTGCTGCATTGCAACTTAGATAATTTACTTCTTTGTATTTGCAAAATCAAAGGAAGACTTTGTAAGTATATGCGATGACATGATACAATTGTATGAAGTGCTTTCAGAGGTTTTATGGTCTTTTGGAGATGTTTTGATAAGTTTTCGAAAAGTAGAAAGGGCATGAAAACAACATTTAAACGTAATTAGTTTATTTCACATAGGTATATTTCAATGGGCTACCTATCTGTTGAGAAGCATTTTATAATTTATTTAAATGGAAAAAGGAGTCATATTTTTTCTCTATGGAGAAATACATAGGAAATGATCTTCTCCAGGAAGCGTTACCATGGTTTTATTTTTTACAAAGCATTGCAACCATGATTCTAGGAACGATGGGGCACAGTTACCCGGCAGGAATTAATTGCGGCCTATCACCCACTACGAGGAAGGGATGAGCCCAAGGGAAACTACATTATCGCAGAGGGTGGAGCCTGTGAAATTGCAGAGACCCCACAGAAATCTCAAACAGTTGAAGACAGTGTCACTCGGTGCACCACCGAAGTTTCGTAGCAGCTTCAAGGGAAGCCAGTTAATATGTGCATCGCAAACAAAATACAGTCAGTGTGCGCATGTGCGAGGAGAACTTTCTCCAAGCATCACGTGACTGCCACCCCTCCCTTCCTGCATACGACAGAGCGCAAACTACAAGAATCGCGTGTACTTTAATGCTGTTTTGATTTTCAAAGTTTACAGAAAATAATTACTTCGGGCATGACCTCACAATCAAACAACAAACAGATACAAGCATAGTTTTTTCAACCTCGAGGAACAAAGCAGTGATTTGGCAAAAAATGCAGAGTGAATGTAACAGTAAATGCAAAAGCGAGTGAAACAGATGACCAGTGCAGCCTGCGCGTTGGAGGAGAGGCAACATGATGGTAGAGGGGGGGGGGGGGGGAAGATAGAGTTAGTAAGCCAAGCTTCCAACTGCGTTTAGTTCGGGGTCTAGTTCAGTTACAAACCATTAGATATCGGCTTACGATTTAGATATATAATGCTTATTTCTTAAATTTTACCTCACTTCATTTGTAAATACGTAATCAATTGTAGGACATTGAAAATAGTTATGATGTTTGTGCAAAAACTATTTATATAATTATGTAGCTGTTATACGGTTGAAGTAAAGTCCATAATAGATGTAATGCCCGCCTCGGTAGCGGGGTGGTGGAGTGTCTGCCTTACGTTCAAAAGGTCCCGAGCTCGAATCTCGGTCAGGTTAGGTTACCTGGATAAGTTTTTCTGGGGGTTTCCCTTATCCTGAAGGATAAATATCGGGAAAATCTATGCTCTATGGACCCTGGCACCATTTGAGCATCATTTCACCCATTCCATTCATCGTCCGATATGACTTAACGTTGGAGGACGTAAAATTACAACAGCAAACAAGATGTAAATCCGTTTTCAATTCATTGTTTACTTCTGCGTTATCTGAAAGATTTATATTTAACAAATAAATAATTTACGTCTTACATAACAGAATAAGACAACAAAGGCAAACAACCCCCATTGTTTGGTAAAGGAAAATATGATTTACGCAATAATGAGTCCAAGTCGCAATTTTATAATACATTTGTATTTAAAACTCATTTTAAATGCTGTTATTTTTCCTTCGAAGTAATGATTTAAAAACAATGTGTGTTAGCTATTTTAAAGTAATATAACTTATTTATAAATTCAGTAATAAAATCTAAAATACGGTAAGATTTTTCATTTGATATGCAATAAAAGGTACGTCCTCCAGAGATACCATTTGAAAATGTTTCTTTGTTACTGTTCAGGCATAGCACAATATAATTTCTTTCCAAATTGCCATAGCTTTTGTTTAGAGTAGTACAGATGATATGAATGTACAGTAATGAAATTTATATTACGTAATAATTTCAATTAGGGCTTTTCCATTTTCCTGCCGATATATTTCCATATAGAAAGCTTTTCCAGTAGAGTCATGTATTGCAGTGCTCGAGGCAGTATCAGAGAGCAACCCCAAAGGCCACATAGTTTACCGCACCGAGCAACAGTAGACTTACCACAGAGTTGATTAGGTTAATTGCATTTTTCATGGGATGACTCCGACCACTGCCAAAGCAGATGGATATATACGTTCCGCACGAATGGATCCATAAGAATGGGACTCAGGGGATACCTCGCTTGAAGATTTTCTGCAGCTGGGAGAAATACTGAAAGTACTGCCAGGAGTTGATGGCGCTGTCTCCCCTGATTCCATTTCATTGGCAGCAGATACATCACTCAGGCAGAAGGGAACTAAAGAAAATGCTACCAAGGTGAACCTAATCTTGGTTTATTACCCTTCATCCACCCCTCCTGGGAGTTAATAAATGGAGGGTCGCAGTTTCCTTTCCTTGTACCTTGTTTTGTGTCAATATTCCTGATCGATAGGCATATTGCATTAACATCTTTGAGTTCTAAATGCACCGTGGCTTTTAAAGAAAGAATGGAGAGGACAAATGTTTCGAACGTCCCAATATTATCAAGCCTTTGGAATGATGTCACGTATTAATTTACATACGTATCAGCCTGGCCTCAGCGTCAAAATCACAGAGAACCAGCAAAAGAGTCTTGGCATATTCTTTCAACCAGAAAGTATCCTTATAAAAGGATACTTTTGACCCCCCAAAACCGCAGTTCAGTAATACAGTAAGCAAAATATACCCGCCTGTCAGCAGTAGAATAATAATAAGTTCTTTCAATTTTCTTGCGCATCATCTACCTCTTTAGAGTTGGGCGTGTCTATTCTGTCAAATTTCTTCCCTAGCAATATATCCTTTTCTTGAAACAATTACGGAAAGTTATTTTTGCAATTACGAGTTCTGGCATTCTAACTGTTAGATGTTTCAAATGAGAAGGTGTTTGTCCTTGAGCCCTATTAGGTCAGCAACCAATCGGAGTCATGTGGTGTTGTCGTACTGGATTCCCCTATGCTAAGACAGAAATTCAGATTATGTAAAAACTGATCCATGGAGAGTAATGTGTTTAACATAACCGTAAAAACCCATATTTTTAGCTCCAATAGTTGTCCTAATAGAAATAAACAAAGTGTATACCATTATATTATAACAATGCATTGCGACGTAAGCACTGTAATGAATATCATTTATTATTGGTTGGCGTGTATGCGTAACGTATATTTGATATTACTCAGAACAGAAACGTAAACATTTGACATTACGTGATAAAAGGAATACTTTGAATAAGCCAAGATGCTTATTAAATTCGATTAGAGGAATCGATATACTTCTTGCTAGTCTGGCAGAAAGTGTCTGGTCACATATCTTTGTTTATGAATGGTTCGTAATCTCTATTTACTATAGAGAGTTCAAAGCAGCATTATTCAGTTAGTCTTCCATGAAAAAGTGTATCAGCTGGATCAATGAGACACAATCCACCATCTGCCCCTCCCTGCCCCCCTTACTACTGCTAGAACAACCCAATAGAGTTAATGTGGGCTCAAATTATGTTGCAAACAGAAATATTTTTAAACTGACTGACGTTGAACGATTTAATCACGAAAAAACTGACAAGGAACACATCAAGACTGCGCAAACTGCGTGAGACATCATTTAAACTACAAGAAGACGACTTTTGGAAAGAAATAACACATAACAAGATTTTGGAACCTATCATAATAAATTTGCAGTACTCAGACGATGATATATATAAGGGCGCTCAACTACGGCGGTCATCAGCGCCCTTTAAAAACTAGTCATGGCAAAAGCCAGATATAAAACTTTCTAAAAAATATACAAGTGTAACAAAACCTATTAAAAATGCACGTACATAAAAAACATCAATCAAAACCTACTAAAAATTCCGTTCACTAAATCCTAAACTCTAAACCAGACAAGAATCTAAAGACCTTCTCCATCCATGCACGGCCTACACGTGGGTGGGCCTGTTGCCCGTCTCCCTCAACCACGAAGAGGAGCCCACACGAGGGAGACTGTTGGCTCTTTACTCCGGGTGCGCCAAACCCGTACCTACTGAAGTAGGTCCATGGGGGGAATCAGACGATCAAAAAAATGACAATGACGAATTATCTCTTAACATAACATTCACAGCTATACGGATGCACTGCTGGTATTTTCTTTGGATTAGAAATATAGGCAATTCATGAACCATAATTAACTTTAAACTAAATATTTAAAGCATGTGTTTAATATACGATATCCATATTGCAATTGTGAGTTCAACAACTGCATTATTATAACACTTTGGAAAACTCTGTTTGCTCTCCCTTGCGTCTAGTGCCAAGAAAACTCGCAAGTGTGCGAAACAGAGCGAAACATAACAAGACTGGGGATAACGTGAAGGTTCTAACGCTTCTGATTCGCTATAGGCTAGAACTATTCCCATTTGAAACACATAATAAGTAACATTTAGGAAGGCTATGCATATTGCTGTATTGTGACATTAAAAATGTTGAATTTCCATTTCTCTCTGCGCAGTTCCAATAGTTATAATGTGCGCGTTTACAAGAGTGAATATGTATTGTTGAACTTTCTTCTTAAAGATTCCATTCTATATAGTATATGTTAAATGCAAAACGTTCCTTACACAACTAGGTATACATCATGGCAGTGTAACAACGCGTAGACGCTTAAGCGTGCGAATGTGCACTGCGCGAAAATGAGTACTGTATATTTTGGCGTATACCGCACATACTTATCAACATCTGATATCAGTTAACTTTCACACAATTAACTGCCTAAAGGACAACGAATACATATGCAAAATTCAATTTACAAGATAGTCCGTCCCCTCTCATTACCATTCTCTATTTATTACTGGGAATTTTAGTAAAATTTTTATATGGTATCTTTTTAAGATACTTAAACGGAAAGTTTGAAGTTTTATTGCTGTTCAATTATAATGTTCGACACAGTCAGAGATACATGCGCGCGAAAATGTTTTCTAAAAATATAAATTTTTTTTTATTCAGGTAGTTTTAGATAAGGTAGGTATCAAATTTTTGGGTTGGGACAGGAATTTGTGACCATTCATCGTTAATTTGTCTCCATCTTCATCAGCCACACGTTCGGGCGCAATTAGGGACAGGATTTCTATGTTGGACGCACAATTCTTTCTCCTTTCGTGTGAGTTTTTGCGGCTATTTCCTCTGGTCACCAATTGTTATCATCTTATTCTAAATAAGAGTCATGAGACATCTGTTTTTCAGGCGTGGTTCGGAATAAAGTTTCGGAAAAGTCAAATTCTGTAACTATTTGATTGTATTATTTATATTACATTTTGCTTGAACTTCCTTTCCCAGTCACTTCCAACATGTCAATAAATTCTTATTTGGTTATATTTATACACATTCAAACTATTACTTAAATGTTCTTGATCTTGCACCACTATTCATCACACTCCACCATTACAACAGAAATCCCTCTCTATGCTAAGTTTATTGATTTATCGTAACTATCGTTACTTCTCTCTTAATTTTGTGATTGGCCGATTTAATACCACGTCAAAACATTACGTCATATTACGTCATACAATTATTACTTCGGCCAATCATACAATTACATACATTTTTACATATTTAAATTACTAAATATATTTACATAATCATTTTTTATAAATTTATAAATTTTTCATACTTCAAACATAACCCAAAAGTACTGTTACAGGGTGAGATCCACAAATATATTAAATACCGTTCTATCATGTCGAAAATGATTACAGTTTCTTTGCTTCTTACTTGTTTATCTAGTAGTTACATAGCAGAAAAATAAAACATACAGATTAAGCTCATTTTTTTTTTATTATTTGTAAATACTAATTCAAGTTGCTGCACCATCTTCATTGAAACTGAGTTAAGTTAGTATTGCCCGAGATACAGTAAACTTTCGGAAGTAGGTACTTCATTGTGTAGTCTTGCAATTCATAATATATCGGACTACAAAAGCGAAGTTTATATCAGTAAGGAGTATCTCATTTTCTGGTAATGTACATGTCACGCAGTTGGGTTTTCGAATGATTTCTGGAAGGCTGGAAGGGTTTTGTAACAAGTAATCCTGTTTGCAGAAAAATGCAAGATATTGTAACTGATCTTGGCAATACGCTTCTTGGCACGGGCGTCGTTTAAGATCAACCCGATTGCCTGGTAGGGTCTGAGTAGGCGACTATCACGGTACACCATCGCAATCAAAAATGAGAGCAAAGGAAGCACTTTGTACCATTTGTATTGTTCTCGATTCTGTTGAACAAGTATGACGAGTTTAATATCATGCAATGGCCTTTCCTTGAGCCTTCGGTCAACATCACAAACTGGAACCCACCGCACAGGACTTGCAATCTGCTACCGCATAGCTCTCATCAGTATTGTTGACGGTGTTCTTCACCATTTGGGAGTATGTTTATTATGAATCAGTCACTGAGCTGAAGATCTGAACATGGCTTATTTGTTAGCAACTGCAAATGTATGCCCAATTTATGCTTACTTTTTAGAGGCAGTATCAATTAATATGAGGAAGACAGTGTAGTGACATTTTTAATTGTGCGAAATCATACACGCAGTTTACTTAGGCAAGATATAGATATTTATCTCTTGAGGCACCAAGCCACTTTTGGAGCAAGGTAGGAGAAGGCAAACATTATTCAACAAAGCCTTGGCATATACTTTATAAAACTTGAAATCCATTTTGATTCATTTCAAATGGGTCAATTGGAGCATTCCTCTGAAGCACGTTACAAGCAGGTTTCTTCTGTGGAAAACAGAATCTGTTTCTTCTAGAATCATCCATTATAGATTATTCCTAAAGATTCCTAATTATCTAAGGTGCTAAAGACTGATGTACTGCAGTCATATCACATTTTCTGCTATTATTGTAATAACTTGCTCTTCTATTTGCTTCATCCTAATAACGCAAAATGCTTTGTTACTGTCTACTCATTTCATTATAAGCATAATAAGAATAACATCAACTCGTATTATTTTCGGTTTTTATTGCATTTTTTTATTTCTCCTAAATTAAAGTACAAATGCTCATTCAGGAGGTTTCGTATGTGAGGGTGTCGTCTCATCCGGGATCTTTCTGCCTTTGGATATGATTTCAAGTCTGTTTTAGTCGGTTCCTCGAAACTGAGACAGCAATGGTAGAGCCAAAAGTCAACCAACCATATCTGTGTGTGATCTGTTGCTCCCTTCTGGAAGTTTCAAGATAACATAACTGAAGTTACAGAATTTTCTGGAATGTTCCCGAGCAGGAGACCCGTCTGTTTCTTGGTCCATTTCCAGAGGTCACATACAATTACCCAGCTGGTGATGTATGACCATCAAATGACAAATCAGTTGATGGCTTTGAAATTGTTCTGTTTGCACGAAGATGTGTGTTGCAGTCATTTATTTCTCGCATCTTCATCAATAAACTGTCGTTATAAAACATTAGCCTCAATGTTAATCGATATAGAGATTAATAGAAATGATTGCTACATATCTGGAAATCTGAAACAGGAAGATACACTAGACTTATCCTGTATAAGAAATTTTAAGAGGAGGTTGCTCTATGATGGCCTTCAAACACCGCTATCTCTACCGAGCAGAATTCCGCCCCCCCCCCAAATAAACCATCATCAAAGACTTTCCAATACAGTAAAACATATTTCGGATAGGTGCCTAATTTCGGATGGTAGATTTTCTGCTCCGTGAGCTGCTGCACTCCATCGGAAATCATGTGAAGAAGTAGGAGGAAGTACCAGGTGGACACGTAGTTGCGGTGAAGTAGCACTCGTAAGTTGTTTTGTTCACTATCAGAGTTTGAAGACCACTTTTCAGAGCGATTTTTTGAGGTGAGGTCCTAAATCACGTAATTACTGCCTGTAATATGTTAGTATATGATAGTTTTCTTATATGCATTAACATTTGAAATTACTTATATCTTGTTTAATCCAAGCTCTTATTTATCCTATTTGGCAGAATTCTTAATTTCAGATACAACAGGGCATCCTAATTTTAGATATCCGAAATTAGTAATGAACAGTATTTTACCCATCTAAACGACTTTTTGTGCATCAGATGGCACAATGGTGCAGAAAGAGGTGGTCAGAAAAGCAATGGGAGAAGCAGTAAAGGCCGTCAAGGAGAATAAAATTGTATTTTTAAAAGCTTCCAAATGGTATGGTGTACCTCACTCCACACTAGAGAATTATGTAAACCACAAACAGAAAGTATTGACAGTTTATTTACTAGAGAATTCCGAAGAGAGTGCGCACTTGGTGAGAAGCTGGAAACCGAGCTGGCTGCATATTCTACAGTTATAAATGATAGCTATTTTGGACTTAGAAAGAAAGACATTAGACGAATGGCATTCCATCTAGCTTTGATCTACAACGTAAACATCCCTTGGATTCGAGTAGTGGTATGGCTGGCAAAAAATGTCTCAGGGATTTTATGTCTTATATGAACTTACTTTGTAAGACATTTTTTTACTAAGGGACTGTAAGCTAATATGAATAAAGAAAGTTGTCACAGAATTTCGTTTCTATTGCTGTACTATAACATGTAGAATACCCAAAAATAAAAATGGTATCCGAAATATGGCGTCCTTACTTTAATATAAATAATAATATCTCGCAAATTTTTATCTCCACAATACAAATTATATTCTTTAATAAGGTCTAAGTGATTGTGTAATGAGATATTGTATATCTTCTGTGATTTTTTTTATATAATTTACGTCCTCCAACGTTAAGTCATATCGGACGATGAATGGAATGGGTGAAATGATGCTCAAATGAGCCCAGGGTCCATAGAGCTTAGAGTTACCCAACATTCGCCTTTCAGGATAAGGGAAAACCCCAGAAAAAACCTTATCCAGGTTACTCACCCTGTCCGAGATTCGAACTCGGGACTTATTGAACGTGAAGCAGACACTCTACCACCACGCTACCGAGGCGGGCCTTTTGTGATTAAATGCGTACGCAGTAATGAGTAGGACTTCAGATGTTATTCCCAAAAGAATATAATATACATATAATTTCGAGATAAAATATCCTAAAAATCGCTAGAAGCATTTTTTAAAATAATTTTTAAACAACCTAATTCGTGTAAGCGGTAGTTTGGGTTAGGAGATTTACTTGAATACCTTGTGTTGCACATTTAGGAGATGCTGAATTCGAACACTATGCTTCTTATTTGACCAACTATTCATTTTTGAGTTATGCTGTTCACAGAAAGACACAGATCTTCCTCTAAAATTCCTTAAAATGGCATGTAAAAGAGCCTCCAATCTGATAGTCATCGGAGAAAAACAAAGCGGTCGTTCACACCCAACACAGAATGGGACGCTGAGAACCCACAAACAGTTAAGGAAGGTCCTAAACAAAACCAGTTTAAACGCCAGTGAAATGTCAGTTGAATGCGACAATGAATACCAATAAATAACAATAAAAATTATTTTCAACTTGAGAAAAGTACAAACTACTATATACTAGGTATTTAAAAGACTTAAAGCAAGTGTAGATGTACTCACAAAACATCTTATAATTTAAATTGTGTACTTTAATGAAACAAGTTTTTCTTTCTACAGTAAGATGTTCCTGTTTACTGTGTAGTTGACAATGAAGGGAAATTCTTAGGCTACAACCAAAAGGCTTCTTTCAGAAAATCGGAATTATAACTTGAGTCACATCCTTGGAAACTCCTGAGGTTAAATTACTTCTCTTATTTGTCCGAAATTTGCTTTTATGTTCTTCACAGAGATACATACAGAGAAGAGTTTTTTTCTAGAAGTACCCGTTGTTTAGTTCAGAGCGTCTCAAAACATATATTTTGATAAAAATTTGATATCGAGTTTTGGGTTGACAAAAACTTCCAACTCTTATTATATAGGTGGAGGAAGTAAAATGTGTTCAAGACCTGGATATCACAACACAAGCAGAGTTCGTGGAAAATATTGTAATATGATAAATTAATGGAAAATCAGAGGGCTGTCCAGTATGCATGTGCTCATGTTATACGTTTCAGGTTAAATTAAATTTTCTTTATTCTCTGTTAAATTAGATTTTCGGGCCGTTATGCTGAAGTTGCATCTGGTTATGTACCAGCTATATATTTCAACAAAATTTATTTAATGTTTACGGTTATTTGCACTCGTAAGACTTTAACCATTATCTTGAAGTTTTGATAAGGTGAAAAATCCTACACAATTAAGGCAATATTCTATTGCTAAGGGCTTCAGAATTTTTCACCTTAAAATATATTATTTTATTTATTCTTTATTAAATCAGACTTTCAGGTCGCTATGACGAAATTACATCTGCTTCTGTAACGGCTATATAACATCAACAAAAAAGTGGCTGTTAACTCAAAGCTATTGAATTGGCCTCGTATTTAAATTGAGTTAATTATGAATAGCTTGGAGAGTTTCTTATAAATTAAAGCATGCCAGCTATTCCTAATTAATATATAAATCTGCAGCTGACGAAGAAATATTGATGTCAGAAATTAATGGCAATTACCCAAAGTTATTGACTGAATAATGCAAATTGAGGGTAAAACGAATCCACATGGATCAACAATTTGTACTTCTGTACAAATGTCACATACACTGCTTTCAAATGCAACTGTCCGAATCGATTCTTCCACCAGTAGATACATCTATTTCAAACTTGCTATTTTTATTCTTACATAGAGGTTTATATGTAATACTAGATAAATACCTAAAAAATAAGAAAGGTAAATTATATATGGCTTTTAACGATTTGAAAAATCTTTCGACCGGGTAGAGCTGAAACTGTAGTGGTATAAGCTGTTAATGAAAGGAGTAAGTAATCAAATGATAACTATACTAAAAGAATTGTATAATGAAAATACATTTTGCATAAAATATGAAGAAGGGGCACTAACTAAAGAAATACAACTGGAGGGAAAAGGACTAAGGCTAGGTTGCAAGCTAAGTCTAATTTTATTCAATTTATTTATTGATGATATACTACAAAATATAAGTAAGAATAATAGTCTCATACCAGTAATAAACAACTTACAAGTCACAGGTTTACTTTTTGCAGACGATTTGGTAATAATGTCCATTACCGTTAATGGGTTAAAAATATCTTTGCAAGAGGTGGAGAAATACTGTTCAGAGTGGGGCTTAAAAGTAAACAGCGAAAAAACTCAAATTGTAGTATTTAAAAAAGAAACTAAATTGAGTAAATATGAAAAGTGGAAGAAGGGAGAAGCTGAATACAAAGTAGTGCGTGACTGTACTTACTTAGGATTAAAATTAGATGCAGGAGGCAAATGGGAAAAACAAAAGAAATCAGCACTGGCAAAAGGGAAAGCAGCAATGATGGCTGTGAGAGGGTGTCTATATAAAATGCCGGAGATGGAGATCAAATGGTTGGAAAGAGTATATAGTTCTGTAGTCGAGGCCAGAATGCTATATGGCATTGAAATATGGGGGCTTGAGAATGGGTGGGAAGTTGTGGATCAGATACACAGGATGTTCTGTAAGGAAGTTTTGGGGCTGCCAATGGCAACAGCAAACGAAGTTGATCAAATTGAAATGGGGAGAGTAACAAGGAAAGGGTTAATAATGGAAAGAGCCTTGAAATACTGGCATAGGATCTTGAATTTAGATGAAGGCAACTTATTGCAACAATGTTTAAGATATCAAGAAGCAAGTCTGCAAAGCTCGGGCTGGGCAAGCACTCTACGAAACAATTTAGAAAATAATGGCTTAGGGGATATTTGGAGAAAAAGAGATAGAAATTATAAAGGTTTCTGGAGGGGTGTTAGAAAAAGATTTGAAGATATAGAGATTCAAAAACTGTTCAGCCAGTTAGGTGAAAAGAGGTTATTGGTATATTATGTTAAGTTAAAAAGTGGCTGGTGAAGGGAGCAGTATATAGATGAAACCATTAATGAAGAAAGGAAGGGGATAGCATGGCTGAGAGCAGGAGTGTGGAGGCTAAAAAGGCAGCGGAATGGGTTTGTGCAAGACAAGTGCCCATTGTGTGGGGGTAAGGAAGATGTGGAACATATCCTTTTTGAATGCAGGGAAACAGAGATTTGGCGAAAAGAATACATTTGGAGAAAAATTAAGCGAAGTCCTGATATACGTAAAATTATAGATAAAAATCTCAAGAACGTAGGTCAGTTCTTAGATAAAGTGAAAAATAAATGGAAGTGGACTGTGAAAAAAGGAAATGAACAATAGTGTGTAAGCAATAGTAGTAATGGTAGTAATGTTAGTAGTAATAGAAATGTAAGTGGTGTACTACACATTTTGTAATTCAACGTGCTGCCCACCAAATAATGGCCTGGGCCAAACACTGGTGATCAGCTCAACAATTGTACACAAATAAATAAATAAAAAAATAAAAAAAAATGTAATACCTTAGTTATTAAACAAAGGTTCCTCGTAAGTTGATGATGATGATAGTTGTCGCTTAGATGCTGTTGAATCAGATTTACTCAATATGAACTTCTGTTAGGGCTCGTAATCTCTTTTACTGTGCTGCAACTGTCGAAAACCAATCTAATATTAGTTAATTACTTGCTAATGGAAGAGCTGTGGGTCCGACAGACCATCTGAACAATTTCTAGTCATCTGGAGTAGCAAATGATGAAACCATCTGGGATCATTGGAAGCTTGTTTATCGCGCCGGCATCTGTACCCAGATCCAACACCCTTTGTTGAAAGGCTATTTATTGCCGTCTGTAATGATATCGAGCCCTTGAAGCAAGCCGAGAGAGTTAGTAAACTTCGTTAAATTCTCCCCTAAATGAACGCAGTCGTGTAAAATAGACCGACCAGTCGCGTTTGCCTTGCCTGCTATCTTTTTCGTCTGCCGCATTCCCCTTACCGTCTGTGCAGACCCGTAAAAAAAATCCGATTTGCGCGACACCAGATGCAAGTCTCGTGTGTATGTGAGGGCAAAACTACACGATTCCCTGTATCTTCTCTTTCCTAAAACACGTGTCCCGCAATAATCTGGTTCCCTCTGCCCCTGTAATGAGATTTTAAAACGCTCCCCTATGGACCACTTCCCTTGTGCTCCGCAATCTAGTGGCCTCCAGTCATCCACTGGGAAGTGGAATGCAGACATGTAATATACCCTCCGTGGTCGGCGGTTGAAAAGGTAACTTGAAAATGTAAATGTGAACGAGTCGTGCTGTATTTAATGGGGTGACTATTGCGCTGGAAAGCGTATGAATCACATCTACGAGTACTAACCCTCCGTTTGGTCACTTACGAAACTCTGAATACAAAATTTACTGAACCATAAGTTCACAAATTATCTGGAGAATTCTAATAATCAGACAAGTAGAACGTTATTCAAGTTTTTATAAACCACTCCAGGAAGCGAAAACTATTAAACATAAAGCGAAGGTTTAGAGATACTCCTCCTGCACTAACTTGTACCCGTCACTCTTCCTTATATCAGTATACCTGCCGAGGTTAGCAGTTAAATAAATGCAGTACATACCACACTCACTCTCCCAAATGACATAATTCTCTGATGTACTTGCTGATTGTAACAACATTATAGTACAGTATCGCATCGGCATGTAGGCCATGGTGCATGGTAGCTCAAGGGGTTAGAGCGAATGGACGGAAACCCGGAGATCCATAGTTCAAATCCCAGCCATGGTACTGAATTTTTCATGTTGACTATCTATCCAAAACCTTAGCCTATATACGGCTAGTGTGAAGAAATTATTAATTTCCATCAATTAACTAAAATAATAAGACTTAAATGATGAAGCCTGGGACCCAAGTACTTGCGATAGTAAGTCGCCACTCGGATGCGCGAGCCCCTAGTGGTTTACCGGGAAATATACGAGTCAAATGGAGAGATTAATGTCAGGACGGCAAGTTGGCCATGGTAGCTCAATGAGTTAGAGCGACTGGACGGAAACCAGGACATCCGTGGTTCAAATTCCGGCCATATTATTGAATTATTCATGTTGACTATCTATTAACATTAAGAGTTCAATGATAAACACATCGGTATTGAAGTACTTACAATAGTAAGTTTCCACAAATTTGTATCCCAAATATGGAAAAATGTGAGTCTAATGGAGAGTTTAATGGGAAGAGATGTGGTCAGCATTTCGGCATACCCCAGCCGGAACGTTGGTTTTCGTGACCCGGTCCTCTTACCTGTCGTAAGCTCCTCACATTCCTCACGATGCTGAGTGCGCAACGGTCCTATACTCGGCACTTAAAATCCGCACCCCATGGGTGGCATCGGACCCACGTCGCTTACCGTGGCCAGGGACCAAAGTATGCCGCCTTAGCCCACTACGCCACGGCGCGGGACTTTATAGAGTTATTATGTCGCTATTTACACTGCGTTAAGCAATCAACGTAACATAGGAACTTAACGTTACAACTTGTGCAGCTCATGTTTATTGACGCTGTCAGTTGACAGGAATATATCAGCGCCACCGGTGTTCCGGAATTTCGTCCCGCCGAAGTTCTTTGAAGTGCTAGTAAACCGACGAGATGGGGTTGTGGCCTTTTAAGCACCATTAAAAGCCATTAGTCTGAGCCGGGTTTGGATCCGCAAGCTTGGAACGTAAAGAATATTGAACTTTTATAGAGGAAGGGAGAAAAAATATGCTTCTCCAAAGATTATCCTGTAATTTGGCCGCCTACTTAGTGTTAAAATCGATTAAACTGATAAATGACACATCATTAATGTTGAATGAGAACTTGGAGTGAGCCACATATAGGGAACGGATTTTTCCTATTTATTTTGCTTTAATTTTAAAGTCCACTCCTCGGAATTTTCAAACGTTTGTACAAAGGTATTTATGGGAAGTAGTTCGCTTTTAGTCCGTATAGCCTTTGATGTTTTGCTTTGGTTGTTTCTGAAGTGGGTGGCCAGTCCTATTTTCCGCTTACTTTTACTTTGATCTGATTGCTCTGCCAGAGATCACGAGTAATCCAAGTAAGGCACATGAGGTTTTTAAACTAATGTATTCATGAATGCGCACCACAGCGTCATCGCATTTTGAACGGCTAAAAGAAGCATTTATGGTTTTAAAAGGGTATTTTAATTACTCCTACATAGCCGTTTTAAAGAAACAATCGTAAACTCAATGAAATATTACGATACAAGGCAGCAGTTAAAGTGTCATAAATTAATGGAAAGCTTTTGTTTTTAAAACGAGTGAAACATATCCCAACCTCCGAAATTTAATAAAGATCTTCAAAAGTTTTCTCTCATATGTTCTGTGCATGATTACATATTTGAAAATAACGGACGCTCTAGTAGCAGATTAAACTGGTTAAGTGAAATAACTTAGTAACCCAATGGCTTCTATACCCACTTTAATTAATTTTACATGGATTGAAGATCCTAGGACCCTTCATGTCCGATTACACCAACAGACGACGTTAACAAATATAACGTAAGAATTGTCACAGCGCTAACACTACTGTTGAATTTCTTGCCTTTCATCAATCTGTTTACTAAACTGGTTAACGCCAAGAGACTTGTAAATACGAGGGCAGTTCATTAAAGAATGATCACATTTTTTTAGAACGTACCTCATAATTTTGATGGTCCTTCTCAAAATAGCCTCGAATGAATGCGATACACTTGTCCCACCGTTTCTGCCAGACTTCAAAGACATGCTATAAACCATTTTTGAGAGAGCCTTCAAAATCGCCTCCGCAGCCTTCACCACTACTTCTGATGACGGATAATGCCTCCCACGAAAGCGTATCTTCAAGTTAGGGAATAGAAAACAGTCACATGGCGCTAAATCCGGACTATAGGGAAGGTGAGGGATGCACTTCACATTGATTTTTGCAAGATATTCAGCAACAATATTGGCAATATGCAGCCGCGCATTTTCGTAGTGCAGCATCCAGCCTGCTTCACGGAAATGTTGTCTTTTGCGACTGATATGGACTTTAAATGTTTTTAGGACATCCCTGTAGTATTGTCCAGTTACTGATGTGTGTGCAGGTACAACATGCTGATAAACCATTCCATGAATATCAAAGAATGAGATGAGCATAACTTTCCCAGCAGAAGCAACCACTTTTGCTTTTTGGGGGGTTGGTGATGAAGGAAATTTCCACACTGAGCTTTGCTGTTTGCTCTCAGGATCAAAATGATGTAGCCAAGTTTCATCAGCAGTGATTACGTTTGGAAGAAACTCCAGATCTTCCACTAACATCAACTTTAACTGCATGCAGACCTGCATGCGAATGTCCTTTTGTTCGGGAATCAACAGTCTTTGAACCCATCTCGCACAAACACGTCTCATGTGTAATGCTTCTGTCACTAACGTGTGGGTGGCACCCAATGAAATGCTCAATATTTGAGAAAGTGATCTTAAGGTAATTCGTCGATTCTCTCTCACAATGGCAGCAACAGTGTTGTTGTTTTCTGCTGTAAGAACAGTAACTGGAGCACCAGGTCCACCTTCCTTTGAAATTATTAGGAGTCCGAAGAATACCTATTCAAACGGAGTCAAGTGCTACCCTTTAGAACTCTGCTAAGGACACTGTTTCTTACGTTTCTTTTGTTAAAACAACTATTCAACCTCGCTGCTATTCGACTCAACTGCACCTGCACGCGTTTCACACAAATATATATTCCTTTAAAATCCATTACGAATCTTTATACATTGCATCCCTTAATTTCGGTATTACTATGCATTTTTAAATGTCAATATACAGCGTCTAGTTCTTAAACATTTAACTATGGCTAATACCTATGCTTATAACAAAGGGCAAAGTGTAACTATTTCTGCTAAGAATGATATCTGTTGAAGTAAAGCTTATGGAAAAATAAACTTCTGCAAGAAGTTTGTGTGTACAATTATAAACATAGAGGGTAGAGTGAGTTAGATTCTTCTTTTAAATTTTCCCTGGGGCTATTGAAGTTTTCGAATCTCTGGAATGGTATATTTCTTCTTGTAATGGAAGGTTCGTTTCATGCAATCCTTCAGGCAGACTTTTCCAATCTGTTGTAAAAGAGTTCATAAATGTTTTAACATTTGTAGCGATTGGACAATTTTTCCACGTAATTTGTTTAAGCCAGAAAATGTGTTTAAGTGCTATTTATGAAACCTTTCCAGGCATTCATTCCATTTCATTTACATTTGGATGTCTAATCGTGTGGTGTATTAACCACATGTTTGTAGTGTAAAACACAGTTAATGAAGTTGAACATTTTTTCCCCTTGTGTATGCGAGTAATATTCGAATGTATTTTCAATTTTCACAGCGGAACTTTCTTCTGTGTAGCTCTATTGAAGTTGATCGCTTCATTTGATTTTAATTTCGGCATGTGATCACACGTTATTAGTTTGCAGGCATTCCGAAAGATTTCCAATAATGTTCAATAGTTGATTAGCAGCGCTTTTATTAAAGACATGTGTGTGATGCTTTATCAAAAGGTTTCGGCACTTTTATATCATACTAATTTACGGCGTTGTTACCTTCAGGTTTTAAATGCTTAATTTTCTGTGACCAGCATTTTATTTCTGACATTAAAAACGTAATTTTTCTTTGTATTTTGATGACCTTTTTGATCGAAACTTTGTAAATAACATATTTATACAATACCTTAAAAGGTATTACGTTTGTTCAATAATACTTAATATTACAGAATTTTTTAGTAAATTCAAAATATTGCTATATTACTGACTTGTTTGTATTTCCAGATACCATGAGTTCATCAGTTTACACCATTTATTCGTTTTAAACAATGACTAGGTTCAGCTTCTGCCACATCACGAAGTTCTCACTGTCATTTCGCTAATATGGGTGACCTCACTTCAGTTTCCTCTTGATGAAATGGCACATGCACAATATACGCTCTTTTGTTCGGAAAGTTCACTCACTGAAGTGTCCCACACAGGATCTCTCCCATCTCTCCTGCAGTAGCAACACTTACTGTACATAATAACATTTTGACAAACTCGCTCGAACAACAATACTTGTACCAGAAACACTCATTAACTCCGTTACTATCTGCAGGAATAATAAGACAGAAATGTATTAGGGTAGTCAAGAAGGATAAAGTAAAGTATAATAACGAAAACAAAAATGTAGGGGGTCCGTTACACAAATAACCAGAGGGTTGAGTGTGATCCTCATCAATATTTGAGTGTGTCAGCCATTTTGCTTGCTATATATTCCCTAATATATGTTATATAAGTTTGAAATTGTAGATAAGAATGTTCAATATATTGTCCCTATGAAATAAACTAAAATATCTTGATAACCCTCTACTCACTCGCTTATATGTTCTGGAATGTTCTATGCAGAAATCCTAGATGCAGAAGGAAGGGAAACTTCCAGAAGATTGTATTTATTTTGCTAAGATCTCTATGCCGAGGGCGATGCATATCTCTGCTTTCCTCTGCAAATATTGGCCGAGACTTGCCGAAGCTTGAGTAATAGCCACAGTGTTACAATATGGAAATGAAGCATAAATGGAGGTATAGATTATTCTCATTAAATCATAAAGACATTGGAACATTATATTTTATCTTTGGTGCTTGAGCTGAAATACATTACACTGATTAACTTTAATTTTTTTTTTAATTTAAAAAGAGAAAATGTTTTAATTTGGTTTTAATTTACTTAATAAATTTAAAAATCACAAGTAAAAATGCAAAGTAATTTTAGACCATACGGTTCATAAGCTCGTGGCAAGAGGACATGTAGCAACGACTGTGAGCTTCGGGATGCACGGGACAGAGGACTATCCTTTCCCCATCCAAACAAGGGAAAGGCGACACCACGGATACCTCTTCTCTCCTTGGAGTTTCCAACAGATAATATATCATTACTTTAAAACGCACTCCTCATTGTAGTGTGGAAGCAATTCATGTGTCAACTCGCCCTAGAAAACCATCGAAACTCGTTAGGATCGCCAGCTCTTCAAGTTAGTACTGAAGGATATTACTTCATTCATAATTCCGTCTGACCATCACCATCCAGAGGTATCCAATCTTTCAGGGTATCCGTAACCACTTGTGTGTCAGGATCAATCCGGGGATCGAAGTCCCCCGCCCCTTAAAACCGGGAAGCCACATGCGACTTCGCTGTGTTTCCCAGTAAGACGGCACCTAGGTTTCAAAACCGCCTCACCCCTATTACAGGTGGAAGTGGATACGCCACTTCAACCCAGTCGGGAAGACTACCGATAACCTCGGTCGTACCGCCGTTGAACTAGCACACCATGCAACTAGCTCTCCAGGATAGTACTTTGCGGCGTCTCACAACCCTGTCTGCTAACGAAACACACAAATGTTCCAAGTACTCTTAGGTTTCGGCAAGCAATGCCCCGCCGAAACCTACCTATCCGAACAACTCCCTTTCGGGAGGGCTCAGAAAATTTGGCCCGATTTCTAATGTCAGAAATACTACGAGTGCTAAGAGTCCGCAGCGACCGCACCACGGCAGCTGAAGGGGACGATCCCTCCGCTGCGGCATCGGTAATCACTGCACAGCCGAGCCCAATCCAATTTGAAGAGCTAGTAACGTCATGAGTCCTAGCGGTCTGCAGCGCTCGGTCTAAGCTGAAGTGATGGGAATCTTCGTTTACGGGAAGGTGTAAGGAACACCTATACCTCAACCCATTGGGCATCTCTAGTACTTACTATTCCCAGGAGGAATTAATTGAAGGAACCGAGAATACGGGCACAATCTTGATTCGGTCACATTTGCGGCTTGTTTAGAGAATGTTTCCCTCTGGGGAACCAGAGCGACTCAGAGAAGGTTTCCTGGCGGCAACAAGAACGTACCAACGAGCACGCGATGGTGCCATCGTTGACAGAGAGAGAGAGAGAGGGGGGGGGGTTACAGAGCCCATAAGCCTACGCTGAAACACGATAAAAGGAATGGAAGATAAGAAGTGACGAAAAGAAAATTCGTGATAGAAGAAAAACTATCCCAGCAGCTCTATCCAAAAGTGCAAGAAAGGCTCTGGATGCTTATTCTAAGTTTTTAGAAGTATTAAGTGTTAAAGCGGATATTTGTGACCACCAGAATTGGAAGAGGTATGAAGTTAAATTCGAAAAGTGCTCGAAAAGTGCTTTAAGGCATTCAGAGGCAGGTGATCCTTCATACATGTCCAGGTAGCTGTAGATTAAGGAACACGTCGATTCAAAATCGGATTATTTGTGCATACATGCCCAGTAGTAGGGATAAGATGGAGGAACCGTAGGAGACGTATAGGTGGTAGGAATGGACGACGAAAGTGGCAGATACGTGTAGAGTCCTCTTAAGAGTTACTGGCTTGATCGTCGGGTTTGGAGGTGTTCGGAAGCTACTTTCCCAAACCTTCAGATAGTGGCTTACATTTCAAGGAGAAACCGGGTAAAGCTCAAAACGGGAGTGAAGACTCTAAGGACCCCCTCACAAAAAAGTCCATATTGCCATCGACGGACACTGTAGTCATTCTGTAACATAAAGGTGGGATACCAAATGAGAGGAAACTGGAGAAAGGAAACCCCATGGTAGAAGATATCACTTGCCTGGCTGAATAAGAAAAAACATGGAACATCCGTTACCGGAGCCACTCGCTAGGTAGGGGTAATGAAAGTCTGAGCGAATCACACAAGACACTTTATTTCCACCCTCCCTCTGCCCGCCCCCCTCTCTTACACTAGGAATACATGCATTTTACGCTTTGTTGTGTTGCAGAAAAGAATACCGCTTTATCCGCAGTAACGTTCTTGCAATGAATATTGGATGTAATGGTTTTGAAACCAAACTGCTGTGTACAAAGTTGTCATACAGCTGGCCCCAAATTGGTCGAAAAAGCGGCTATGTTTAGAAGCTTTGGCAAAGTTCAGATGACTGCCGTTTACGAGCGTAAAAGTTTCGGTCGTCACTGTGCATTACTGCTTCACACATGGTTTGCTCCCGCATTTTGACTTAAAGGCTTTTCAACCTGTAATAAAGCATTACAGTCTTACTGTCACATACAAACTTTGAACACTGTTTATCTATAGTGAGGAGGTGAAGTTCTGCACTACCTAGAATTCGATGCTAATATTTAAACCGAAATACATGTATTCGCGTCTTCGAATTAAGTTTTAGGAAAACTTTGATAAGATACCTCCGAGATTTTCCCTTATCCTGAAATATGAATGTGGACCCTATGCTCATTTGGACATAATTTTTCCCATTTCATTCGTCGTCAATACGAATTAATGTTGAAGGAATTTATTTAAATTAAATTAAAAGCGTCCAGTTTACTGGAACACTGTTTAAAAACAATATAACAACGTTCTGTGTGTCTCGAGTTGGGAGGATCCTTAAACACTCTCGAATCCTCACATGTGCTGCTCCTCCTACTACTCCTACTACTACTTCTGCTACCACCGCCAATTTAAATGTTAACATCTATGCTAATAAAAAATATATACATTACATTTTTGTTTGCATGTATATTTATCAAGTTTAGCCAAATGGGACACTTATCGAAACATTAATCTTGTTCAAAGTTACTATTACTTGTTTATTTTTCTGATTATCTTGTATTAGTATTGCTGTTAAAGTATTTATTAATTCTATTGTTATTAGTAGGATTCTATGGACATTCATTTATGTAAGACGAATGATCATTTTTATATATTTATATTGGTTTACAGACAAATCTTAAAAGAATTCGAAGATTTTCTTTTGGATTGTAATAGACACAAAAATTACATGGACATTTATGGGCATAAACTTGTTAACTAATGATAATTTATTCCTAGTGACCTTTTCGACTCTATTGCAACTCTGGGTAGCGACAGTTCAAAATTATGGAAAACATTTTCTCATTTCCTGAGCAGTGCCAGCAGTAATTATCGAATGAAGTACATACTGTGAGAGATATTGGTGACTGAAGCAATGATTCGCTTGAGTGACTGATGCATTATCATCACTGTTTCCTGCAACGCTTTGTGATGCCGTCTCCCTTGATGCAGATGCTTGGCTTTGTATATGCAGCATCCCGAAACAAAAACGCGTTGCAGGTGCATCAGTGAGATTCCTCGATGATGTGCACATGCCTCGATATGTTCCGCTGCGCAAGGACACTCCCTCCCAGTGTAAAGGGTACCGATATTATCTTCATTACAGAGTAATCTCTCCCCCAGCATAGCTCGCAGCGTTCTGTATCAGGTAAACAATTTTGAATCGATGACGGGAGAAGCCTGTGTATATTGTTTTGCGACAGACACTACCTGCTTTCAAATAACACGCCTTGGAATTTTTGAAGTGACACATTTTGGAGGCGGAATGCTTTAACCAGAACTTGCTATAGGACTCTGTTGAACTGTTCTTCCCCTCCTAGAGGTTCATCGCGATATTGATCTCTTCTTCGTTGCCTTCGCGTGGTGTCATTTCGAAAAACTTATATAGAAGAATTGAGGATCAAGCATTCAAAGCTGATGCACCGTTTAAAACTAGTTCACAGAGAAAATATTTAATTACTTGCAGTGTTGCTGTAAAAACATAGCCATTTAAGCTTTTACATCTTTTTGTTACCTTTTTCGGTAGTAAAGCTAACAGCTGTGCCAATATCAAACGTCAAAAGGATTTATTATAAAAAGTTGATCGCATTTATACAAAATTATGTCACTTTATTATAAATCATAAAGAATTATCAAAGTACTAAAAGTGAGGTATATTTCATATATGTATGAGCAGCTGGCATGCTTTATGTATAAGAATACTCACTCCGACTGTTCGATGTTCAACTTTCTTTTCTTATAAATTATACGAGGGCTGTTCAATAAAGAATGATCACAATTTTTTGCTGTCATAATCTTTCACACTAAAATTCAGCCTCATTATATTCGGTTAGCTTAATATGAAACTAACACGCCGTAGTAGTTTCATTGTTGGTACTCCTGGATCACGCCTGTGAGGAACGGGCAAGTTAAGACATGTTCAGTATCGCCTACCGCTGCAATGGAGGTAACATGTAGTTAAAGTTGATGTTAGAGGAAGATCCGGAGATTTTTTCAAACGTAATCACTGCGGATGAAACTTGGCTACACTGTTACAAAAAGAAACATTTGGAATTATTCAGGATGAATCTATAAATCTAATCTCTTTCAAACAAAAGTATTTTCCAACGTAACTCCAGAGGCACCAAATGAACCGATATAAGAATATCTTAACTGATAAACAACAGGTATTCTAAAATGAATTCTATAACAGATCAGAGTGAAAATAAGGTAATAGTACAATAAGAACAATAACACTCAGGGGTAGGCTAACAGGCCGCCCCTTAACTACATAGTTAGAACTCCAACAATACTCTCTGAGAAATTATATCAATATTGAAGATGTAAGACAGACATCAAGCATTAGAATCACTCGAATCGGATGTATCACTTAGAAGCAGGTCCTGTGGTAGTCTCCTCTTCAAGCGTTGTTGTATCTGCACACACATCAGTAAATGGACAATACTACAGGGATGTTCTGAGAAAATTGCAAGTCCATATCAGGCGCGAAAAACCACATTCCTATGACAAAGGCTGGATGATGCACCAAGGTAATGCGCGCGGCCGCATATTGCCAATGTTGTTGCTGAACATCTTGCAAAATCCACGTGAAGTGCATCCCTCACCCTCCCTAAAGTCCGGATTTAGTCCAATGTGACTTTTTTCTACTCTCTAACTTGAAGAAACGCCTTCTTGGGAGGCATTATGCATCATCAGAAGCAGTGGTGAAGGCTGCGGAGGCAATTTTGAAGGATCTCTCCAAAAATGGTTTCCAGCATGTCTTTGAAAACTGGCCGAAACGCCGAAACAAGTGCATCGCATTCAGGGGAGACTATTTTGAGAGAGACCATCAAAACTATGAGTATGAGTAAAGGTACGTTGTCAAAAAAAAAAAAAAAAAAAAAAAAAAAAAAAAAAAAAAAAAAAAAAAAGTGATCAATCTTTATTTAACAGCCCTCGTAAATACTCTTAGAGATTAAGCATTCCAGCTACTCATAACTTATATATATATATAGTCTCTTTACCTCGCAAGTCAGTTTTCCTTTATCTCACCTCACTTTTCAGGTAATAGAAATGATAGTTTGCATACATGCTATTAAATCATTACTAATGCCCATGCATTACCTTCAAGAATTTATCATTATATTATTTTTAAAAGTTATGTCATAAAAAAATCTAATCATCCGATTATATTTGAAATTTAGATTAGTTATTTTAACTCTTATCACTTAAGCTTGACTAAGATTTCCCTTAGGCAGCAATGATCTTAAAACTAAGTAGCAGTTTAAGAGAAGCTATCAAATGGATGTTCAGAAGAATCTTGTTAACGCCTTATTCTATTCAAATATTATCCGTTAATGATAAGCACGTAGAGAATTTTAACGCCAACCCTTCTATTTTTATTGAAACAAAACACAAATTCTGTGACACCATAACACTCATTTCTTCCTCCTCTGTCCTCTCCTTTACTCACAGTTTCCTTCTGCTTCTTTTGCGAATGTGATGTGATTAAAGCAAGAGAGGAGGTCCTAAGGCCTCTTGATCCACATTGTTTTCTTAAGTTTTGACGCAGAATTATTAAGAAGAGGTTTGTGCTCAAAGTTCTAGTAGTTTGTGTTGTGGGATACAGGTGTACCCCATCTTTTGAACAAACAAACAAGTTTTAAATGGAACATGCCGATGGATATTAAGGAAATTAAATTATACTGACTTAGACTAACTACGATGTTTGTTACAGGATTTTAACACAAGTAATTTACGAGAAATCTTAATTTCAAACAGTTTGCACACCGTTGAGAGATACGAGGGAGAGTCAAATAAAATAGGCTTGGAGGAAACATATGTACCATTCTATTATAGGCCAGCGTAAGTGTTGTCGAAATCTTAATTTAATACTTATGGCTGGTTTTATTGTTGTTCTCATATACAAAGAGAAACATTTGGAATTATTCAGGATGAATCTAGAAATCTAATCTCCTTCAAACAAAACTAGTGTCCAACATAACTCCAGATGCACCAAATGACCCGATATAAGTATATCTTAATTGTTAAACAACTGGTATTCTAAAAATGAATTCAATTGCACTTCGCCGTTGTTGTAATTTTACGTCCTCCAACGCTAAGTCATACCGGACGGTGAATGAAATGGATGAAATGATGCTCAAATGTGTCGGGGTCCATGGAGCTCAGAGCCACCCGACATTCGTCTGTAAGGATAAGGTAAAGCCCCGAAAAAAACCTTACCCAAGTAACTCACCTTGACCGAAATTCGAACTCGGGCCCGCTTGAACGTGAGGCAGACACGCTACCACCAAGCTACCGAGGCGATGTCCACTAAGAGCCTATTGATAGGGACTGATCTTCCGGCCGCCGGTTCAAACCTGAAACTCTTCCGTAAGGAAGGATGAGGCGAGAGGAGACAGGGTGGCAGTCCCAAGGAGCCTCAGCAGTGCAGAGGGCATGGTCGTACATTTTACTTAGATTTAAATATCCCAGGTAGGACAGGACAACGAACATTCCTCTCTACTGTGATTCGGAGACTGCCAGCCGACCTACCGGAGGAGGAAGTGATTCATTGAGAGTGTATCATCCTGCCATGTACTACTCGACATAGTGTCGAGGACTATTTACCTTCAGGTGACCAGCGCTGCGATCGTCTTTTATCAGGTCTTATCTGGTCATTTAGAATAGTGAAATATTAGTAAGTTTACGTACAGTAAGTTACAAAAACAAATAGAGCGATTGGAAGCTGCGTATGTCTAAATGATATGTTCTCTCGCGCCTGCCGATGTTTGAATCGTTGCTGTCCAGAAGACATGATTATATCTGAACAGAGTATACATACACTGGATTCGCCGTGTGTGTTCGATGAGCTGAGTTAAATAATTCTGTGTTGCGAATTTTTTCCAATACGCCTTCTCGCTTTGCCATGAAGTACTGTCGAGACACCCGCCGACCCTTCCACCCTGAAAAGACCATCGAGTGAGGATATGTGAAATGATAATGGAGATGAAATGGAGGTACAGGAAATTGGGGAGCTGTAATTAACCTACCCAGCGTTCAACTGGCGACCCGGGAAATCCCAAGAAAAAATAGGTCACTTAGATCGGCCAGGGAATCGAACCCGGTCCTCCCGATTTTCGGTCTGAGCCATCCCGCTCTTTTAGTGAGGAAGAAAAAACAAAAGAGTCGCGGTGTTAGAGGAGAAATCGATTGATATCTGTTTGGTGGTAATTAAGGGTTATGAGAGGGGGGGATAAAGCTTTCAAGAGACGCTAGGAAAATGTTTGGATAAGAAGTATGGCTGAGAGGAAGTGCATAATGCTGTATTCTGTTAGGGTTGCAACCGGAATTATGGCCGACAGTGGGAAGGTGGTGGGATGATGCTCTCGAGGTTCTATTTGTAGCAATATTACCACAAATATATTAATGGTGAGGAATGAAGATTTACTCGTAGTGATGGTGCTCTCGTTGTGGTGTCCTTTGTAGCTCCGGTTTGCATGAGATCTTCTCTGGATCGTGATCTCGGATGCTTGGATTGTGTAATTCAATATTAAGGAAATAATAAAAAAAAAATATTGGTTGCAAGTTATCCTTTAAATTCACTGCAATTCACAACGTCTACGATGATGAAACATAATCTAATACAACTCTGATTATGTACTGACACAAAAGACGCTATCTTCTTCTCATCCGTGGTTCAAATCCCAGCTATGGCATTGAATTTTTCAGTCTGAATCTATCCTTCCATACTTCAGCCTACACACGGTCATTGTGAAAGAGCAATTAATTTACATTAATTGACCTAAAAGTGGTTAACTATAAAGCCCGGGCCTTAAAGTACTTACACGATGTAAAGTCGCCATTTAGGTAGTTGTCTCTGTTTATGAGAACTCCTAAGTGGTTTACCGGGGAAAACACGAGTCATTTGGAGAATTTTATGTCATATCGGCAGGTTGGCAATAGTAGCTGAACGGTTAGAGCGGCTGGATGGAGACCAGAAGATCAGTCGTTCAAATCCCGGCTATGGTATTGAATTTTTCAGTCTGACTCTATCCTTCCATACTTCAGCCTACACACAGTCAGTGTGCAAGAACATTTAATTTCTCTGCCTTCTTAGTTTTATCATTGTAATATTTTGATGGTTTCAGTTGCATAATTCATTTCAAAATTATATGTTCACATCATTATCGAAAATATGAAACACCAACTTCCTAGAAGTCAATTAATGAATGTAACTTGCTCAGTTACCTACTTCACTGTCCATAACAAGGTTGCTTATATTTAAATATTCGTGGTAAATGAACACTATGCCTTAAATTTGTTATTTAAGATACACCAGGTCTAAACATAGAGTATGTTTTGAATAATATTTTGCTCAAAACGCCATCCAATTTCCTTTTTTCTAGACTAAGAGAATATTAATAATTTTTTCTTGCAAAAACAGCACCTTGTGGGGAGCTCTCCTATTGCTTCAGATGGTTGATTTTGCCTTCTTGTTATGCTATTGACTGCAAAAGTGGTCTAATAGTTACAGTACCAGCCTTCACAGCATAAATAATTCAAAATATTGGAAACATTGTGGACAACGATTAATTACACTGGGCAACGAAAAAATAACTTTTGAATGTTTCGAGCACTTCATGAGGTAATTCCTACAAAATTTGGTTTGAGAAAAACAAATATGATAATGAAAAAATTTTAATAGCTCTAGTTTCTATGATATACACAAGGTGGAAGTATTACATATTAACGGATTGAGAGAAAAGGATGCATTTTAATTACATACATGCTAACAACAATGAAAGTTCATTTGATTCTTTTAACTGGTAATTACATGCTAAGAGTTCTGAATTACTGGAAAAATACTTCGCAGATAGTCGTGTCTGAAGAGAATCATGTGGTGGCCTATTGACTTCGTCGTCTTTTAGCTTGCCTCTTTTGATGGAGTTCCGCAGAATCCCTATACAAAGTCCAACAGTAATCCGCAAGCATTACTTTATTCCAAGGGCTCTGATATCTTTGTTCCATAACAGAAATGTCCTGATAGAATCTCTCCCCATGTTCATCACTGAGAGCTCCACAACTAGGAGGGAAAGAGTCTAGGTGGAAGTGGAGAAAATGAATCATAAGGGACATGTTGTATCCAAGGTTACGGTAGTTTTGCAGGAGCACTGTTACCAAATGCCTGTAGTTGTCATCTCTTTTGTTGCCTAAAAATCCATGAACAACCCCCTTGAAGGCTTCCCAAGCTTCCTTTTCTTTCCCCTCCAAAATTTGATCAAATGAAGGATCATTTACAAGTTCTCATATTTGTGGTGCTACAAAAATGTTTTCCTTAACTTTTGCATCACTTAATTTCCAAAATTTATCCCTGATGTTATTTCACACGTGTGCCAACTGCCAAAAAAATCCCCCAAATTTAAAATCGTCACTCTAAAAAATAAAATGTCACTTTATCTTCAAAACAAGAGCTAATCTATCATTTTATGGTGATTTTTTAATTCAGCAGATGGTAATACATGCAAATTCACTATTTTTAGGCCCAAAACATTTTCATTGTTTCCCAGTGTTATTGAAACGCTTATGAATGGATATTCTGGGTAACTATCACAAAATATGATATAATAAATAATATTTATTTAGTTTAGAGAATACCTAGCTCGGTCATTGCAGATAAAGACATCTGTTTGGAAAGCTGTTTAGGAACAATAGTTATTGCTGGAAGTAACCGATTATGCTAATTATATTGTTATACTAATTCTAACGAACAAACAGCGAGGATGTTAAGGAAAGCACAGGATATAATGGAACTAACCAGGCGAAACTCCGGACGAAGCAACGGTTTGTAAACTAAATAAGCTAGGCTAGGCGTCACGTGTACATTTCCATAAGAGGTAATTTGACAGGTGATGTGTAGCGTTGTGAATGCTTTATTTCCTTATGTTCTTGATGAAGTAACACCAAATGAATTATGAGAATTACTGCTATTGCGCTTATTGTTACGTTCGATAATTAAATAATTTGCGGTTAGTCAGGACTTTATTTTTGAGGCCTTCACGCCCGCTCAAAGAGTTGGCGTGTGCACATATTGTGACCTTGTGGGTTCGTAGAGTTAAAAGTCCCAGTTGCAGATATTGAAAATGATTTTTATTTCCGTATAAATACACTTTGGTCAGCATCAGAATCACGTAACACACAAATACAATCTTGACTACAACAGAGTTCACAGTTGCATTACACTCTCTTTACAACTTATTTTACTACTCTCTACAACTCCTCCGCTGGCGTATCGCAATCTCTTATATACGATGAAGGACCCAAAAGAAACTGGATTGTTGTCATAAAAATTCTATTGATGAACCTTTTTACAAAATTACTTCAGTCACCTTCAAAATACCCTCCATTACATGCGATGCACTTGTCAAGTCTCTTTTCCCACTGCTAGAAGCATGTTTGGAACTCTTCAAGTTTGATATTGTCCAGTGCCTTTTGCGAAGCTGCTTTTACCGCCTCCACATCGTCAAAACGCTCCCCTTTTTGCGTTTTTTTTTTTCATTCGTGGAAATAGGAAAAAGTCGCACGGGGCTATGTCCGGCAATACGGAGCGTGGGGAACCACAGACCACCTCTGAGATGCCAAATAGTGGGTCACTCGTAAGGCCGTGTGTGCTGGAGCGTTGTCGTGATGCAGAAACCATTCACCTGTCGCCAAATTTCCGGGCGTTTCCTCCTCACATCCTTTCGCAGACGCCTCAAAACATCCAAGTAAAAATGCTGGTTAACAGTCTGGCCAGGGGGTACGCATTCTCGATGCACAATTCCACGAACATAAAAAAAGACAGTGATCGTCGTCTTCACATTTGAACTCACTTGCCTTGTCTGGGAGATTTGGGAGTCCTCCACTGGCTTGGCGCTTACTTGGTTTCTGGGTCACACCCGTAACACCAGCTCTCAGCCCCTGTAATGACTTTGTTCAAGAAGTTTAGATCACGTGCAAACTCTGTTTTCAAGTCCTGACACACATTCATGCGGATGGTTTTGTGCTCCTGTGTGAGAAGACGCGGAACAGATTTAGCAGCAACACGTCTCATTTGCAAATCCTCCCTCAAAATCCGCTGGAACGAGCTCCAACTGATTCCTGTCGCTGCTGAAATTTGGTCGATTCTTTGGCGACAATCCTCGTTGATCTTTTGGCGGACCTTTTCAGTGTTCTCATTTCGCGATGTTGAAGGGAGTCCAAAACGAGCTTGGTCTTCAACACACAAAATCCGCTGGCACGAGCTCCTGTCACTTCTGAAATTTGGTCAATCCTTTGGCGACGATCCTCGTTGATCTTTTGATGGACCTTTTCAAAGTTCTCCTCATTTCGCGATGATGAAGGGCGTCCAAAACGAGCTTGGTCTTCAACACACATCTCACCACGTTTAAAGCGCCCAAACCACTCGAAAACTTATGTGCGGCTCATAGCATCCTGCTGGAAAGCTTCCTGAAGCATTTTATGTGCCTCAGTTGCACTTTTTTAAAGCAGGAAACAAATTTTCACACACACTCTTTGTTCTTTTAAAGTTTCCATAACGACTTCGCAGAGGTAACACGACAACAGTAAAAAAAACACAATACGACACTTGCAGGTTTAGCTCTACACCGACGCCGTCTGCACAGCTGTTTCGTGTATGTCTCTACTAACATCATCTAGCGTGAGAACCCTGCACTACGTCTACGAGTGGCAGTGCCCTTGGCGTCCGGTTTCTTTTTGGCCCCCCACGTATATCTCATTGATATGTCCAGAATGTTCTGTAGCAAAAAAGAAATCGAAACCCGAACGTTCCAGACGTCTAACCTTATCTGTGCCGGCAAGCCTTTTATCTCCGCGCTATCTTTATCTGCAAGTTCTTTATCTCTGCCTTGCACTATCTGTTTGTGCGCGTCGCCACGCTATCGAAAATAATGAGTCCACGACAATATGTAGTGCTGGTCGCTGGTTCAGTAGTTTATTTAGGTTCAGAATTTTTTAGGTATGTACGTTTTACTTGATGAAAATAAATAATGAAAATTCCGGCTATTTTGGCAATTGGCAATGGTAATTGGTACTTTGAAGATATTGGAATAGCTGGTTGCGTGGACATGTTTTCGTGTTACCATATTTTAATTTTCAAAATGCGAACTATTTTAAAAATTCTGAATCCAGAATACTAATTTTTAACAGATATATAGTTCTATATCTTTGTGTGTATCAGCAAGGGTAGAGGTATAATGCCTATATTGAAATGTTTTTCTTTTTCCGATATTTCAATGTATTTTAAGATGTTAGAAATATTTCAGTGTTACACGGGTTCAAGTACCGTGGCCGACCTACCTGACCCACTTTTTGGGTTTTCCCGGTTCAGTAGGCTGGTTAGGGTAATTACATCCCCCGAATTTCCTGTCCCTCCGTTTCATCTCCATTATCATTTCATATCATCTGGTGGTCTCGTTCAGGATAGCAGTGTCGGCGGGTGTCTCCGCGATGCATCACAGGATGATATGCTCTGAAGAAAACTACTTCCTCCTCCGGTGGGTCGATTGCCGGTCTCCGCTCCTCTGCTGGGACCATTTCGGGACCGACTTTTGGAGCTCGGATCACTTGCGTGGGAGCATTAGGGCTCGGCTGCTGGGCTCGTATCGTCCCGCTGTAGGGGAGCGTGTTCTTTGTCCTGGCCTGTCGGGGGAAATCTCTAAGTAAGCTGTAGGGACCCTGCCCTCTGTATTATCGTGGCTTCTTGGGTCGACCGCCCTCTTGTCTCCTTCGCCTCATCCTTCCTCCCGGGGGTGCACTTGGCGGCATAGGAGCAATGGGCCCAGCATGGTGCCTTACGTACCGAATCCTCTCCCCAATGAAATCCCCAATCCAAATCCCACATGGAAGGAAGTCTATCTACACCAGATTAAGAGTGTTGGTGGTTGTCCTACCTGTGGGACTTGTGCGCGTATCTAGGACATAACTTTGACCTTATGACCTCCTACGGTACCCTCTCTTCATCTCTTCCTCCTGGAGGGTGTTAAGCGCAGCTTAATTCAGTCGAGCTGAGTGATTGTTTAACCTTTACCCATTTACTGTCAACAAGCGGAGAAAGAAAACCCAATAAGGGTAATTAATAAGATAGCATTCTTTAACATCCCAGCTCATTATCTTAAGACATAAAGAACTGTATGTTTGTGATATTTGTATCTCTAAATATCGTTCATATATACTTTAAATTGGCATACACCTTCTGGTTCCTTTAACTTCCTCAATTTATGTATGCATTTTGACAAGCTAAACTTCTGAGAATGGTCTTTTATGCCCTAAACGAGTATTCACTAACGTGACTTGTGCTTGTGCTATCAACCCTTACTTTGTTGAAAATGCTCTTTTACCGACGCCATCCCAGCCGCTGCACCGGAGGTTAGTGACAGCGTTTTTAATGATAACACATTGTGATGACTTACTTAGCGCTTAATTCTAGACAACACTGTATTACAAGCAGGTTACGGAACAAAGGACGGGGTGGATTCCTTTATAATGTATATAATTGCTATGCCCTGAAGGACCAAACAACCTGTCTCCAACATAGTTTGTGTGTTTATTTAGCTTCTCCTTTTTTGGACTTGACCCATGACGCATCAGAATACGTGAACATGAAAGCAAGGGGCGAAACTTCATCTAACAACGTGAATAGCTCAGATTTTCCATTAGACTTTAGGTTTAACTTTAGTTTGAATAATTCGTACTCATGAAAATTATTATTTTAATTATTTGACAATGTTATCCCTCAATCTTTAATTTACCGAAATAACCACTTGGGAATTGGTAGATATTATTAGCAAGAAGGGAAATCGTAAGTAAAACACATTATCGATGATATATGGAGCATTAACAGATATTATATTGTTAAATGTATGAACAAATATAGCAAGTACTGAATAAAAAGCATGAATCCACAACTGATAACTGAAGCAGCTTAGTTGTCCTGAGATGATGCTGTGCTAATTTTGAAACAGTATTGGTCTGCCTCAAGATGTGGCTCCAATTGTTAGCCGAATGTGTCTGATTCACTCCTAAACAGAGACCTATCTCAGGGTATGCGAGGATGTATAATAAAAATAAGGAGACTCCTAAGTCTTGAGTTGATTAATAAATAATATTTACTTTAACGGAGAAGTTGCCAACCAATGGAACCTAATGTAAATGTCTAAAATGATCTCCAGAATGTCCTACTCCACGACCAATATTCTCCTTATAACCTCGCCTTCTGCTAAAGACTAACACCCCCACTTAGCTTCTGATACGATGTTGTCACTTTCTTTCTACATTACTGAAATGTTCTGATCTCCAACCTTAAGTTAAGATTCTCCTTCAGTTTCTAAGAAACACTCTCCTAATATTCCACGAATTCCAAGCTAGTCTGCCATACCTAATCTGGCAATTTTGGATAGTGAATTTTCCCTCTCGTAGCCTATCCGACCGATCGTACTTCTCCAAATCTGCTTGAAAACCAGCCCTCGCTGACTTCCATACTTAATGTCCTCTTATCCCGAGCCAAGTACTCATAATCAATGCCAAATCTAAAACCCCTTAACATTTAACATATGTGCACAATATATTCATAATTAATTGTATTATAAGTATTAATTTTTGGAGCTAATCCATAACTTCTGTATCATAACCTATCTAAGATTACTAAGGTGAAATCAAGAATGAGGAAATAAGGAGAACATACATACTGGATTATACGAAGGGGATCGAAATAAATGGATCATTAAGACTCTTTGACAAGACTGGAGGTTTGACTTAGCACCTCTATGTGCGGAAGATCCTTAGCACCTAAGTCCATGACAGGTCGAGAAGTAAGCTGTGAGTTTACTAAGGATGCAAGACCTGAGGAAATACGACAGCAGAGGGAAGGGTCCTTGAAACTACAGATTTAAACTCTGTAATGGCGTTTATACAACCGACTGCCCTTCAACCTTGTGTGCTGACACCTTCCCTAGTGGGAAGGGGTTTCCGGAGAACGTAAATACCACCATATACAACTAGAAACCTAAAATAGCTAGGAAGGGTGAATAGTGAAGTGAAAGGAGGTTAAATGGATGTTCAGAAAATTCACTAATAATAGCATAACGAGCTGGGAAAGCCGCGAAAAAAACCCATAGATCAGGAAGTTCGAATCTACGAATTTCCTAATGCGGGCACAGACGCTAGCACCTGAATCACTCTATTCGGTAATGTTCTTAACAATGAAATGAAGATCGGCACCCAAAATTTTCGATAAACTTCAAAGCAATTAAAACACAATTGAAAATAGTTTATTAACAGTAGAATAAGGCATTTGTAACCAGTAGGGCATTTTCCAAAATTAAGAGGAGCAATCATCAAACAACCCACAATTTGTTTGTATTCCTTTATATGTGCTGATATTTTCACTGTATCTGTCTGTATCTGTTAGGATATGCATCTATGTTATCTAAAATTAATGAAAAGAAAAACCTCATGTGTTAGATTCGTATGAATTTCTCTACCTCTATCGTTTATTTGTAATATACTTTCAACAAACTATTCTTACATAACCTTTTTCATATTCAAACTTCTGCAAATTTAAAAAGCGGGTCGTTATACGTTGGTTTTGAAGTTCCAAACTACTTGTATCATTTGGTCTATCAGCATTTAAATGTAGTCGATGTTCCTAGCCATAGAAACGAATACTGAAAAATAGTTCATCATTCAAAAGTGGATTTTACATTAAATTGCTTCACTTTTAACCACATTTTCTGCATATTTTTGTGTGATATATCATGAAAGTTTTTGATAATTCATTCAGAATGGAGAGAATTACAGAGGCAGTTTGAAAATAGTCATATTTTGAGAAACTAAAAATGCATAACCAATATACAAAAAGTACCTAAGGCAGTTTTGGTATATATTGAACTTACGCACCACATTAAAGCACACGTGGACTTGCAGAACATTTTTTTCTGGGGGTCACGGTCAGAAATGTTAATATCTAAGTTCTGAATGGAATACGCTATGATGTCACAATGTTTCATCTGCCATCTAGTTCGGCATACTGGCTTTTATACACTTATCTAGGGCTGATGTGCCATGTTTATTTAGTTGTATTCTCTACCGTACAGAGCCTGTAAAATATACTTTGAAGCTCATACTGTATTACAAGTCTGTCCTATTATGTTAGCTCTTTACTCTTTCTTGTTTATACTGAAATACAATAAACAAAAGCATAACAAAATGCACTACAATAAAAAGTAATATTAAATCCAACAAGCAAAAAAGCCTTACATGAAACTGTTACTTTTGTAGTACCACTTTTATGCATCGCTTTTCTCAGAAAATTTACATTTATATAACTCACATATACTTATTTTAATTTGAGAAATTCGCCCTAAAACATCCTTTACTCTCTGCACAAACACGGGAATAATGACGCCAGCTAACATCCGTTCGTGTATTTAAACCTCCAAGCAGACAAATTAATGGAGAATGTAAACTATACTAATTGTAATTATATATACATAAAGCTGTTTAATTCCATTAATGAATTGATTAAATTATTTTGTTTATCTACTCCAGCAATATATAGATTATTTATGTAACACTTAAGGAAGTAGACGCCATATTAAGAAGAGCTTGTTTTTAAGGTAGGAATTGTCAGCTATATTCCTTTATTTCATGAACTAAATACTGTGGGCGTGTATGTAATGACACAATTTCAGAACCTCTGAACAACCTTTTGTACTACCATGTACACAATGAAGATCCTGTGTGCCAAAATCTTATATTAACCCTTATGCAAGATATTGTTTGTTTATTACCTTTGCACTTATGGTGTAATCAAGTTAGCAAGGCATGGTGAAAACTGTACAAATAGAGAAAATTACTAATGTTAGAAATAAGTGAGCAGATTATTTTTTAACAACTGAATGATTATTTTACTCAATGGTTGCATCTATGTATAGTTTTCAAAGACAAATTTGGTGCACTGGAATTGCAAAAATCTAAAAAAAAAAAAAAAAAAAAAAAAAAAAAAAAAAAAAAAAAAAAAAAAAATCAGAGTTCCTTGTATAGGCATGTTAAGTGTTTCCACGCTATGTGAAAACTAGTTAACTTTTACGTTATTAAATATCTATTATGCATCTGAAGAAATGGTATAATCGAAGAGCATTTCAACAAGTTAGAAGACGATGGGTGCAAGTAATTTACGTACTCCAAAGTGAAATCATATCGGATGATAAATGAAATGGATGAAGTGATGTTGAAATGGGTCTGTATAGCTTAGACTTACCAGAAATTCACCTTCAGGATGTTAAACGCTTAAGCTAGATTCGAACTCAGGACCTCTTAAACGTGAGGCAGACGCGCAACCATCTACGCTACCGAGCTGGGTTCGCCACGAAATTGTCTTCTTGCTTTAATATGGCAAAAATTTTCATTTATAATTATCCTGACCAGTAACCTCGCCAAAAATATTGCAATTATAGGAGGTAAAAGGGAATTCTCTCCGTAATGGTTCTATAGATTCGTCCAGTAACTAATAATAAAGAATGGGGAAGAAAATTAAATTAATTCATCATTCATATTTATAAAGTTAATCGTCTAAAATGAGGTAACCCCCAGAAGGATCAAGGAAAATTACAAAATGAAGATATTAAGTATTTTTGGGAAAAGAAAAGGGAATATAGGAGAAGTTAGAACATAACGTCACCTGTTTACATTTTCTTCTTTGTTTTTTTTTCTTCACATATGTAAATACGAGTATGAACAATGATAAATTAACTATTCTTCCAGAATTTCCATGTGTGGGCTAAATTTGAGAAGGGTCCAGCACTGTAGTCTGCGTTTAAACCACTGCTCTAATCAACTGAGCTACCATGAAAAATGTTGGCGCGATATTAAATTCCCTGAGTCCCATTAATTATTATTGATTAATCCAATAGTGTTAACTATATAGCTGTGAACTTAAAATATGTGGTTACTTATTGTAAGTCGTAATTGGTGTACATAACCTCAAATTTTAATTGTGAATGCCTTGTCGTTTAGCGGGATAAGTATGAGATAGCGAATTTATCTGTCATCGGGTAGTTGCCATAGAACCTTTGTTGGTTGCAATAGTGGCTTTGATCAAATCAGGAGTTTTTCAGAATGATTCTAGTTATCCAAATACTAACCTACTATTATGTGTTTCAAATGTGGAAGAGTTCTCTCCTGTAACGAATCAGATGCGTTAGAGCCTTCAGGGTTACCACTTCGTTTTCCCCATTCTTTTAATATTTCCCTCTCTCTCTCGCACACTTGCGAGTGTTCTGGGCGCTAACACAAACTGAATTTTACAAACTTTAATAATAATGCAGTTGTTGAAATCACAATTGCAACGTGGATATTCGTATATTATGCAAATGTTTTCAATATTTAGTTAAAATTTATGAAAACCTATGAATTACTTATCTTCTAATCCAATGAAAATACCAGCGGTGCATCCTTATAGCTGTGAATGCTACTTACGTTAAGAGATAATTCATCATTGTCATTGTCTTCATTGTCTGAACGGGCCCAAATTACCTTGTTGTCGACGGGCCCTAAAACACCACACACTCACTCACTCATTGTCTGGGTACTGCAAATTTATGATGATAGGTTCCAAAATCTATGTACGTGCTATTTCTTTCCAAAAGTCGTCGTGTAGTTTATCTGATGTCTCACGCAGTTCTCCCAGTCTTGTTGTGTTCCTTGTCAATTTCTTCGTGAATAAGTCGTTCAACGTCAGTCAGTTTAAAAATATTATTTCTGTTCGCAACATAATTTGAGCCCATATTAACTCTATTGGAGTGTTCTGGCAGTAGTAAGGGGGAAGGTAGATCGTATCTCAATGTTCCAGCTGATTTACTTTTTCATGGAAGAGTAACTGAATAATCCTGCCTAGAACTGTGGAGTAAATAGAGATGACGAACCATTTATAGACAAAGATATAATGTGACCAGACGTGTTCTGCTAGACCAGACTTAACAAACGCCTTGGTTTATTCAAAGTTCATATTTCTTTTACCACTTCATGTAAAACGTTTACGTTTCAGTTCTGAGTAATTTCAATTATACGTTCTCGCATACATGTCAACGACTAATGATGTTCATTACAGTGCTTAAGTTGCAATGCAGTATTTACTTTATTTGTATTAGGAAAGCTATTTGAGCTAAAAGAGTTTTTTTACGGTTATGTTAAATACTTTACTCTCTCCTTCACATCATGGATCAGTTTTGCAAATTCTGAATTGTGCTAGCGCAAATAGTACTTATTTGAGATTTATTAGGTTGACGCTCGTCTCATACCACAGAGGAAATGCAGTACAACAACACCGAAATACTCCGATTGGTTGCTCAGTAAGTAGCGCTCAAGGACAAACATCATTCCATTTGAAACACATAATAAGCACGTTTAATTGTTTTGCAGTTGTTTCTCTCTATACTTAACAGAACTGTAGAAATAAATGTCTTACTGTTCTCTGTCCCCAGTTCATACACTGCAGCACAAAGTTAGTGCATATTCTGGCCTCAAGTTCTCGAGGCTAAAACGTTAGCGACACACCCTGTATGGCGGGTACGAATTACATGGAGTTTTCGAATATAGACACACCAACAATTAAGAAAGTAGAGAAGGGGGAGGAAGGTCTTTTAACAACACTGTAGGTAGGACAGTCTCTTGTTTTGCAGGAGTATGAATTAGATTCAGGTTCTGGTTCTTGGAAGAACAAAGCGCCGCTTAATGATGTATTGTGATAATAGCAGAGATCCTCCTTTTGAAGCTCCTCCTCTACTTGTTGAGGTGGTGATTTAGTTTCTCGGTGACGTGCGAGGACTTGCTAAGAGTGCCAGGTGACGCATTGGAAACACAATTTATCGCGACCTTCCATCTTCAAGGACGGGGCCAAATATTTGCTGGAGGCACTAGCAGTGAAATCTGATAAACTACAAGAATTTAGAGGGATCTGGCCCAAAGGGTGTGCCCATTTAAGAGAACCTCTCTGTTCATTATGGACCTACCTTGATTCATGCCACAACTAAATTCCCACCATCATGGTTTGTTTAACAATAAAGATCCTACATCTTACTCTCAAGTAGAGAAGATCTATTTTTATTATTTGAACCTTAGGATGTGCTAAGAAATTAAATATTTTACATTTTTCTTACCAAAATAATTTTCTTTTGTTCTGAAAATATGCTTAGAAACTTAGATATCTTTCACGTGTGTTTGAAGGCCTGTTTAAGTTCTATAACTTTTGCAGCAGCTCTGTTGTCAGCCACTTTAAATCCCTGCACTATTCTTCTGATCTTGTGACCTCTTTAACTTTGCTTTTCCTGAAATCGTTGTTACACAGACCTGGGTATGAAACTCCCGGCCAAGACAAAATGCTTATTTTAAATAATTTTTGTAGTAAATGAATTTCTTTGAGATTTTTTCTCTATATTTATAATATATTAATATTCAACCTATTATCATATTGAAGAAAACCTGAACAAAGTATGTGTGGCGTAATACTAGAATCCAGGGGCGGCCGGTGAGGCAATGTATTGGTGGTGCAACAATGAATGAATGGATGAATGAATGAGCGAGTAAGTGAGCGAATGAACGAACGAGCGTACGAACAAACGAGTGAGCTAACGAACGAATAATAAATAAATAAGGGTTGTTAAAATATAAATATGTGGACCAATTTTGAACGATTTAGGTAATCTTATAAATAATCCATCCTATTTTATAATGTGTTGTACCAAACAGAACGTAAAGGGAAACGGAAATAGATATTTATTACATCCGTACTCTTGTTACGCACAGGTGTAACGAGTACAGTAAAAGTTTGATAATACAGTTCATGGAGAAAGTGATAAGAAGCGTTCGTGTACGATTTCGCGACAGAGAGACAGGTATCTTAAGTCTCGTGCTTTACTGCACTCTAGCGGATAAAACGTAAGCTATGCGCCAGGAAATCTTGGCACCACCTTCTCCCATAAGAAGCCGTGTATAAGCAGACATCCTAGCCCTAACACAGGCGCTTAGGAGCATAGACGGTGCCGTTCTGGAATCGGCGCCAAGCTACAGGACAGAGCACTTGCGTTTAACGCGCCTGTTCACACGAGGGAGCAGACACTCAGCAACAATCTTTTCTGCGCAATTCCTATACACTTCTCTCTCTTTCGTTTTCATGCAGATGGTGCCATGGCACAGCGGCACTACCTCAGAAGCCGCCCCTGCTACAATCACATTTGCAAAGTTTTAAGGAATATTTACATTTTAATGGATGAAATAATTGCCAATAAACACGAATAAATGTCTAAAATAATTGCAGCATTTTGACATATTGATCAATTAAGTGAAAATTTGAATATTGAAAAACTAAACGTTTGAATAACACGCCCGAAGCTTTTGCAAGACGTTCGAAGTGTCTCAATTGCATCATTCTCCTCCTAGAGCTAGTGTTTTGACTTTGCCTATCCACTGGTCCAGCTTAATATGCAAGCGTGTATCATAAATACACATATAGCAGGGTAAAGGGAGGTATTTTAGTGACAGGCAATTTCGTGATACCTTTTCGAACGGATGTCGTTGAGAAAACAGTTGGTGTTAACTCGTCTTTCACTGTTGGTAGTTGACATAATTGTTCATAGAGCTCAGGAGCTATCGGCAGGCGCGTAAACACCAACTGGTTTCTCAGTAACATCCCTTCGAAAAAGTACCACAAAATTGCCTATGTCAAGAAAATACCTCTCTTTACCCTACTACTATGGCACTAGGAACTTCGCCTTCAAATTTCCTACATCTGTACAAGAGGACTTTATTCTGTATAATTTATATGTGAACTTAAAACTTTTATCCTGCCATGATTCCAATCCCAAACGATGAGTACTTTTTCTCATCTTATAAAGCAGAATATCTACAAGTTTATAAGCGTCTCGTGTAAACCTGCTTACCAGTTTTGCAAATAGATGCATTTGTTAGTATTAAAATACCTTCTTACGTTAGAGATGAACACGTTATTGTATGTTCTGTAGTGTCTTTATTATTCAGAAGTTGTGTTGTATTTCATTGTACTAAATTAAAAAGTAAGGTAAATGTATTCGCATTTATATATTATTCAGAGGTATTCTTTTGACATTTTCTGAAATGAATTTATTTGCTGTATAATATTTAACATAAACAACATATAAAACTGATAGATTTTTATTTTCTCAGAGAAAAATTGGTAAACGAAAGGGTTAATGTCAAATCGAAATATTTACTTTTAGTTATCATGTACTTTTTCGCAGAATTTCTTGTTAATTAAATTAAATGCAGATTTATCGTTCCCAAAATAAAAATTTTCTCTCCTTCGATGCCAGAGGAGGAACTTCATATACTGCAAGAGCTGTGCCACACACTGAACACGTGGCATCAAAGATGTCAATCTTAAGGAACTTCTAAGTGAAATTAGCTAAAACCATAATACCATAATACAATATAATGAGCTTTCAGGTAACTGGCCTGAGTGCAATAGCTTCATTTTCCTTTGACCTTGCGTGTTCGTTGTGAAAATGAAAGAACGTTTTGAAAAGCATGCTCTAAGCCACAATTACTATGTGACATTTATTGCAATGCAGTATCCAAGGACAACATTTTATTCTAAATGTAAAATCCATTTTTTGAGGATACTGAAACCTTGGTACAGTAAGCGTACGTATTTGTTCAAAGTGTTACAATAATTTCTTAAATGTAATGCTTCTACAATGAGCTGCATCAATTATATTCAGTGTTACGATCCTATACCGCCGTAACGTGTTTGTTCTTAGCACTGTTATACTTTGTGAGTCCTACTAAAAAGCTTTAAATGTTAATTATTTCTGTGTTTACAATCTTGTCTTGTCAATAAATTAATCGGCTCTCATGCATTGTTTAATTTCAGCTGTATATCTGGCACAGCATTCCATTGTTTGGCTCTTGAAATTTCTTCCCCGGTTCTCGTTTGTCATGGTTGTGTGATAAATTCCTTTAAGCAGCCTCCTTCATATCTTTACAACTCAACGTACCTGATGCCCATATTTCGTCATTTGAAATGAGAGTAAAGTCACAATGTAGCTTTGCCATTACTAGACCACCAAAGTTTCTCGTTACATTCTGTACCCGAATCGAATTTGACCTAATAAGGTTAGGGCACTCTGCTTATTGACTCCTAATTGCCTTAAACTTCATGATCATTCCACATTTGAAATTGATTAGGTCTATTTTATGTTTCGAGTCGTAACTCCATCATTCACTAATTCCTCAAATAATGCCACCATTTCCTAACTTCAGGTTTTGTCACCACATTACAACTGAGCATTAAACCTAGTTCTAGTGAAGTTAAACTGAATTTAAACCGAAAATTATAGTTTATAATGCGAAGTAAAACGTAAAAGTTATAGTTTAAACCTAAGGGGAGTTTAAATCTCCTTTATGATACCGGTACTTATATCTATTGCTAGATGAACTCTCTGTGTAGCAGATATAAAATCAATAACGATTTCATAGGACATCACTGCATTATATCAATTCGGCAAAATAATATATCTAAAGTATCTAAAATAATATGAAACTCGTAACTGGAGCAAAGATTGAAATTTCATAGCAGTGAATAATCACTTTGACGAACATATTTGATGCATTTCCCGATAAGATTATCCTAATTTCAAGAGATTAAATTTAAGGAAGACAAACGAACCTATAGAAGCTGATATTAATGAAAATAATAATGTAATGAGATCAATTCCGATTAACATAGCTATAAAGGTGCTTATGTGAAAGTTCAACATTTTAGTTAGGGCAATTCACGAATAAAATGTTAGATAAAAATTACTAGTAAATAAAAGTTATATACTCCCCTTAAAACATCGGTTCTGTTTTTTAACATCTCAGAAGTCTTTGTTTTATAAGGCAACTATTAAATTCCAAGGATTTGATGCTAACAGAAGAATGTCGAAAACAATAATTATAAAGTCATACAATAAGAAGGTTATATTTGAAAGAAGTGTGCATATATTTTTCCTACAAGGACTACAATAAAGAAATTTCTTAGATAAAGAATAGTTCAGTAATGAGTGTAAAGAAAGTAAACCTCCATAGAAAGAATGGTTTCTGAGGGCTGTTTCGCGCTTTAATGGGATGAAAGTTCAACTGCAGTTTATTTTGAATCTTTACTTATTACTTACTTGAGCTCAAATTACATGGTGGAACTGGATGGCTATTATTTAATTAGGTGATTTGCTACATTTTGATCAAAAGTATAGCTTATCAAGGCCAATTAAAAGCTCTCTGAGTGATGTTGTATTCTGCTTTAGCCTTATAAAGGCCCCACGTGCATCCATATCTATAGCTGTGCAAGTAAAGCTTTTTTATTGTTATTCAATGATCTAGCAGCATTACATACTTTACAGATCCTTCTTCACTAATTGAATGTTTATGAAATATATAAGGACATGCAAGAAAAACCAACTTGGCTCCTATTATCTACAAAATACAGAGAAAGGAAGATGACACACAAGAGAGTGAAATAAAAACTGAAAAAAGGAGAAGTAATCATATAGATAACAGGAACAATATTCATTTTGGAACAATATTCATAGATTTTCAGTCAGTGGTGAGTAATATTTAAGCTGGCTTTTTAAGTCATTTTCTCTATAACCTTGTAAGGGTAGTTTTGCTTCTGCATGTCCTTAACTAAGACAAAACACCTAAGGGGGCTGAAACAAATGGAGATATATGTGCACTAATTATGCTTTCCTGGTTTTTTCCTTGCAATTCATTTCAATTCTTCATCCCTTCTTTATGCATTTTTAAGGGGGTGAAAAGTAATACTAATTACCCGGAGAAACGTGTTGAATCGCTTGCTGTAAGAGTAGGGTTGCACATCCATTTCGGAAATTAGACAATTATGAAAGGAATTATTATTATTATTATTATTATTATTATTATTATTATTATTATTATTATTATTATTATTATTATTATTATTATTATTATTATTATTATTATTATTATTATTATGATGATGATGATGATGATGATGATGATGATGATGATGATGATGATGATGATGATGATGATGATGATGATGATGATGATGATGATGATGATGATGATGATGATGATGATGATGATGATGATGATGATGATGATGATGATGATGATGATGATGATGATGATTATGGTTGTTGTTGTTGTTATTGTTGTTATTGTTGTTGTCGTCGTTACTGTCGTTGTCGTTGTCGTCGTCGTTGTCGTTGTTGTCGTCGTCGTCGTTGTCGTTGTTGTCGTCGTTGTCGTTGTCGTTGTTGTCGTCGTTGTCGTTCGTCGTTGTCGTCGTTGTCGATCGTCGTTGCCGTCGTTGTCGTTCGTCGTTGTTGTCGATCGTCGTTGCCGTCGTTGTCGTTCGTCGTTGTTGTCGTTCGTCGTTGTCGTCGTTGTCGTCGTTGTCGTTGTCGTCGTTGTCGTCGTTGTCGTTGTCGTCGTTGTCGTTGTCGTCGTTGTCGTTGTCGTCGTTGTCGTTGTCGTTGTCGTTGTCGTTGTCGTTGTCGTTGTCGTTGTCGTCGTCGTTGTCGTTGTCGTTGTCGTCGTTGTCGTTGTCGTTGTCGTTGTCGTCGTCGTTGTCGTTGTCGTTGTCGTCGTTGTCGTCGTCGTTGTCGTCGTTGTCGTTGTCGTCGTTGTCGTCGTCGTCGTTGTCGTTGTCGTTGTCGTCGTTGTCGTTGTCGTCGTTGTCGTCGTCGTTGTCGTTGTCGTCGTCGTTGTCGTCGTCGTCGTTGATTATTAAACTTGTATTAGTAATGTTTCTCTTAATATTTATATAACAGGAAAAGTAGCTAATTTTAATGAGATTAAAACAATATTATATAAATTTTAAAATTTAATAACGAGAGTATTATCTATAGGTTTTTCTGATCTAGCTTTTCCTGGTCTAGCTTTTCGTCCTCTTCCTGTGTGTGAATGAGCAGGAATAGCAATAGATTTGGCTAACTCTTACGGTTTGCGAGATATGCAAATTGCTCCATAATGAGACGAACTTCTGAGAACATTTCCAAAAATGTATCATGCTATTTTCATTTATTATGAAAATACTCTAATACTTTGATTGAAATCGTTAGAGTGGTTTCTTTTTTTCAAAACGATCACTTCACAAAAAGTTTGCATTTAAGGTTTGTTAATAATGAAATATGCTTCGAAATATTCACCTGTTATCCCTGAAGTTGCTGAACTTATATGTAAGTTTGGTATTTCCCCGACATTTTAGTTTTGGATTCTGCTGGAATTTTTGTTTATTCAGGTAATGACAAACTGTGTATTTGCAGGAACAATGTAGGCACTGAAATTTTGAACAGAATGCAATTCCTCCTCTATTCCGTACGTTGGAGGTATAAAGAATAATTTGAAGAATAAACAAAATACCAAAGGAGAAAGACCGGTACAAACATGTCGTTCAAATGTTCCTTGTGTTTTGCCTGCGACCACAGCGACACACAGTGGAACTTACATGAAACACTAAGTACACATTGGATGCTACAGATGTCGCTAGAGTTGTAATTTCTATGTATAAATTAATATGGATTATTTATCAAGAATCTTTAACAAAACACTAGTACAATGATGTTTCCTTTAGGTGTAAAACACGTTCCAAATGTTAACTATAGAAGACCTTATTTATATCGTATACACAAATCAAAATAAACTGAGAAGAATTATTGTGTTCTAGAAGGAAAGTGCCTAGAGTCTTGTATAAGTCTAACAAAATTCACATCTTTTTGTTTTATGTTCAATTTGATGTGATGTATATTGAATATCTGTGAATAACTGTTGGATGCTTTAAGTATAGCGTATTAGTTGTAAGATAAATCCATTTAACAACTAACATTACTTTAAAAGGACCTCAGGACTTTCCGATTAATATCCTGAGCTGGGGACACAGGAACTCTACACAATCTAGTCGTGTTTCGCCCGTTAAGTTGGACAATTAAATGTCATGTTGGCACGTTGGCCATAGTAGTTCAAATGGTTATAGCGGCTGGACGGAAACCAGAAGATCCGTGGTTCAAATCCCGGCTATGGCATTGAATTTTTCAGTCTGGCTCTACACTTTCATAGTGCGTCCTACACACGGTTAATGTGAAAGAACAACTAATTTCCATTGTTATTATTGCTGTCGTCGTTGTCGGACAGCACATATAGGTTTAATGCCAGCAAAATTCAGCTTTTCCTGATCATTATGTCAAAGTCAGATCCTTCCTTATCCTTCATAAGTGTAAAATAAGGTTTTCATATACACTGACTGATAAATTCAGCTGAGGTGCTTGCAGGGTACGTACAGCCTGAGTGCTACTGCTTTGTTATTAAATATATGAAATTTAAAATCTTATTAAATCTCATTAAAAATCTTAAATATAAGTCGAATGGGAACACGAAGCGCAGCATAATGACAGTATGCATATTTCCAGAGTTATTAAGAATATCTGTTTAAAATCCAAATAGTGGTGCTATTTGGTAAAACGAAATATATGGCATTAGAATTATTCACTCCCGTTATGTAAGAAATTTACAACCGTCATTGTTTTTCTATGTCTGAAAGGCTAATTTTATTCAGAATTCTTAAGGGAGAAGTAGAACTTCGTGAGATTCTTTTAACTAATAGAAGTCGTTTTAGGTAGTATAAAATTCGCCGCGTAATAAAACTCCAAACTAACCATATGTATTTTTTTTTTTTTTTTCAAAATCTTCTTTGGTATGTTAATGCGTTTTGAAAGCGACAAAAGAGATTGAGCAGAACGCGGCTCGCATCTTTTTACCTCTAAACTGATCCGAGAAACAGTGAACTGATTCATTCCACACGCATGAGCAGTTAACTCCTTACATTCTATTATAAAGTTTGCACCTTTCTCGTCATTTGAGATTGTTTTAAAAAAATGATACACCGTAAAAGGAACCTGTCGTGCTTGACTACATAAAACACTAAATTTTGTTCCACTTTTCTGGCTAATACGATGACTTATTTTACTTAGCTACAACTTACAAACTTCCACAAATTCTTACAACTGCACTTCATAAACTGCACATACCTGTTTTCTTTTCATGATCAGAGTATTTAAGTGTGTACTAGAACAAAGGACAGAGTTATGATCACCTCTCTCTTGACAGCTTAAAGTTGCTTCATTTCTGACCAAATACATGTATAGTATAATTGCGTGTACATACCGCACTAGTGAAGCTAAAATTATACCTTTTTCTCGTGTATGCTTTGCCGATTATTTTCTTTATACTGACGTAAGTTTTAACATTTTAATATGCTATTAATATCCAAGCGTTAATCTAATATTTACAAGGCGAGAGTAAGCTAGTTTTAACTAATCTGTTTCATACAACATTTTCTCGCTGACATGTATTACTCCGCGTGCAACTACCTTCCCCTCACCCTAATTGGCTAATGCTTTCGCGCCATAGGCCATAGGTGGTTCCTTTTCGTCTCATTTAAACCTGCAGTAAACGTCATAATAATTTCCGGCAAGATAGATAAAATGATACAAATAAGGATATGAAGGTATGCAAAAATACAAGATTATAATGAAACTGAGCAAGTTGAAACTGAATGAATGAGTAATGAAACTGAAACAAGTTTATAATGAAAGGCCTTCGCCTTTTACCACTGTGATTTGTTAAAACCAGCACACATACCTAGCAAAAATGCTTGTCTTGCAGTCTTAAAAGTCGTGTCTCGCCATACTTGTGTGTCCTTCATTCACCTAAGTCTCGTCAAGGTAGTATATTTTGCGACTTCTATCCCGGTACAATCTGATTGTCCTTAAATAACGCCTTCGCCACACAGCAATATCGCCCCCTGGGGTGGTAAGTTTTCCTGTTGTCTCAATTTCACGCCACGATGTTCCTACGGACCTACTACTCACACCTGTAAGTTCAGAGCACAGCTGTTCGACTACTCTCACTCACAAAGACGGTTTCTTCTCTGTGAGTGCATTAAACTCGTGCACCACAATTATTTTTTCGCCGCTTCGTTAAGGTTTTCTCTTGCGATGCTTCAGCGAAAAACTGACGGCAGATTCTGCCATTATACATATAATAAGTACACGCGCAATAAACGGTTAATAAAATAGTTTAGCTCTCACACTCGGCGCAGCACATCTTCGAATGGCGATATATGACTAATCCAGTTCAATAGAAGGTCAGTGATAGAAGTCATATAAACAAATATGTCATCACTACCACTAAATCCGTGCTATCGTGCCATGTGCTTTAGAGCGAAGGAACCTCCTCTTTAGTTCGTTTAAGAATTAACAAGCATTTCAGATAAACCAACTCTGTTGCGTAATATATTTAATTCAAACAGTTACGAAAATATAAATTTGACAATTCTCTTCCAACATATAAAGATATATCACCATGTTAAATAACGAACTAATATTTACCGCACAACAGTCTATACTGCAATAGCAGCCAATGAGAGGTGATAAGGTCACGTGACCGTTAAGAAATACGGGGCAAGCTTATAAGAAACAAGGATTAGGTAACACCGCTCGCCTGTAAGTCGCTACTACCATGACGCCCCTGAAGGTCCAACGTGGCGGCTTCCATTTGCGAAAATGGTGTACGAACAAATCCTCACTTTTAGAATCAATTTCAGAAGGATTGAGAGAAATAAACCACTCTCTAACCAAAATTGAATCTGACATGTTTCATACTTTAGGACTAGCTTGGAATCGTTCTGCGGATGAATTTCAAATCAGCTCTTGTCTAAACCTACATCATAGTGAAAATGAAAACCGACTCTACACAAAGCGAATAGTACTGTCCATAATATCATCCATATTTTATCCCCTTGGGTTGATTACTCCTGTAGTTGTTCTTTTCCAGATCTTCATGCAGACTTTGTGGCAAGAAGGAACCGGATGGGACGATCAATTATCAGAAGGTCTGCACACAACATGGTTGCAGTTATGCAAGCAGATACCTTTGCTAAACAAATTTAGAGTGCCACGATATGTCCTGGGTGAGGGAAACATTATTTCAGTTGAGATACATGGTCTCTGCGATGCATCTGAAACTGCTTACGGGTCTTGCATCTATGTGAGGTCTACAGATCATAAAGGCAATGTACTTACGCGCCTACTATGTGCAAAGTCAAGAGTAGTACCACTGAAACAAGTGACTATTCCACGTCTTGAAATGTGTAGTGCTCTGGTACTAGCACGCCTAATAAAAAAAACACCTAATATTCTATATTTAAGTGTCACCAGAACACTATTCTGCACCAATTCAGAGATTGTTCTGGCATGGCTTAAGGCATGCCCTACAAAGTGGAAAACATTTGTGGCAAATCGAGTCTCAGAAATACAGGAAATAGTTCCAACAGCTCATTGGCGACACGTGCGTTCACATGACAATCCTGCGGACCTTGTGTCTCGAGATATGCAACCAACACCACTCTGGGACTCCAAGCTCTGGTGGCATGGACCTGATTGGCTGCAACTGGAACCTTTTTATTGGCCCATTGACATGAATACTGACAACTCTACTAGCATTACTTAATGTTACCAAACGTGACGATTTATTTCTGAATAATTTTTCCTCACTAATCAGGCTACTCAGAACATTCAGTTATTGTCTCAGATTTATCTCGAACTGCAAGAAGGGTCTAAAGGAGCGAGACGCTTCATTGCTGCGAACCCAGGAGCTAAATAATGCTCTGAACAAATGTCTTGGAATTGAACAATCTAGCTGCTATCACAAGGAGATAGAATGCCTTAAGGCGAAAAACGAAATATGCACAACTAGCGAATTAATAAGCTTGAGTCCTATACTAGTTAGGAAAGGCCTTCTTCGAGTTGGCGGACGGCTGCAAAATGCACCCATATCATATGACGCCAAACATTAACTCATATTACCTCCCAGACATCACTTCACCAAACTTATCTTAAATGAGCACTTCAGATTACTTCATGCAGGATCTCAATACCCAAGCATCCGCACCAAAGTCCAGCATATTTTTGTATCATGAGCACAAAAGAACGCTGAAGGATGATACGGATATCGTATGAATGTAAGCAACTTTCCATTCAAGTAGGTACCAAGGGAAAACAACGAAAAACCGAGCTAGATTGACCCAACGCGTGACTTCCCGAATGCAAATCGCACATGCTACCGCGGCGTTATATCGCTAGTTACACGCCAAGTATGAAACAAAAAGTTATCATTAATTAATTCCACGTTTCCAACCACAAGCTCATTCACACGAAGTACCCCATTACTGAACTCCCCCGGGAAGCAAATGTGAATGTATACCTAGATCACACTTGGTGCTCCTCCTTCTAGTTGTTTGCTTTACCCTACCGTTTCTACACATAACTGCACATCAGGGGTGATCATCTATAATGGCTTTTGCAAACATGTCTGGTTCTGGTTTGCACTGGAGTAGTGTTCAGTTGCCTTGATCTCGTTGGTGTGTTTATGAGGTGCTGCGGTCATTTGTATATCTATCTACTTGTCTGAGCCACCCGTGGTGAGAAATGAGCGCATTAGCTCATTGCATTAACGTTGCACATCACGTACGCAATTAAGAGCTGCTACTGCTAGTGTAATGAGTGCGTAACGCAGATCTTTGTCGTCTTCGTGTAGAAGCTTGTGCAAACTTTATATTATGGAGCACTACCACCATTACAAATTATCAAATGAAGTGCTGCACACGGAAATAAAATATTCGACTGAGTGAGATCACTGTACAGTAACGTGTTAAGTTCACATTTGTGAGGCCCCGGTTCGATTCTCTTCGATAGTACACTCTTACTTTGGGTTCTTTTTTGGTCTTCCCTAATTTTTCGTTATCATTGTCATCACCATCCACATGATTTAAAACAAATAAAATAATATAAACATAATGTTGTAGCTGTCTCTCCCTTGGTCTGCTAAGGCTTCTTTTCCATTTGGGGTTATAATTCAACAACAATTTTGGCATGCAGTGACTGTCCATTCTTTCCATATGATTTTCCATTTGGTATATTCAATTTAATAGAGAAGATAAATGAACTATTTTCTCTGTTAAATTGAATACAAGTTTTTTTCTTATGTCTGCATTTCTCATTCTATAAATAGTGTGTAACCTGCAACTTTCCTTATGAATCTCATTACTGCAGCTTCTATTTGTCTTTCTCAGCTTTTATGAATTTACCAACATTCTGAACCATATACAAACATGGTCACTGCGATTATTTTGTAACATTTTACTTTTCTTTCTCTTTCTTCTCTTTGCACCACAAAAGTTGTTAAATCTATTAATCTTATTAGTGAATCTTCATTTTTAAAATATGAAATATTGTAGCCCAAATAGTTAAAATTATTGACTTGTTCTATCATATTATCTTCCAGTATTATTTTTGTTCTAATTGGTTGCATACCGTGACAAGTTAAAAGTTTCGTTTTTTGCTATAGAAATATTTATGGCACACTCTTTGCATAAATTACTTGAATAAATATGTGCCCTTTTGTAGATTGTTTTCCGAGCTAAATATTAGAACTTAGTCATTTGCATATAAAATGGTACCCAAAATCGTACTTTTTTTAATGGTTCCCTGATTCTTAAGCGAATTCTGCGCTGCTTTCTCATATACCAGATTTGCTGTCCGTCATTTTCCTTCCATTTCGTTTACTTTTCATTTTAATGGTGTGCGAATGACGTGTACACTTCCTTTCTAAGGCCGTGGGAAGTATGCTTCCCACATGTTTTAACATGTTAGAAGGGCCGCGGGAAGCTTGCTGACCACTGCTAGTCTATGCTGGCATCTAGCGGAGGATTCAACAAAACCAGCAAAAAAATTGAGGGCATCTTAGTGTCACTTCTATGAGGTCATAGAGTAACAGAAAATGACAGAACCTTGAGGGGGGCGTGGCTGTACCTGCTAGTTTCACAAAGTAATTCATGCCAAATAAGTAAATGGTTTTAGTGTTTTGGTTCATTTATAGTACTTCAAAAGTGATAAAAACTTGCTTTTACTTGTTTTACATTGAAAATCAGAGCCATATGATTACAGATAAGAGCTTGGTATTTTTAATGCCGTAATGTAACTTTAAATTTCTGAGTTTTACAATTCTTTGAAGTTTGTCCAGATAGGGAAAAAAGGCTGATCTCTAATAACGCTTTGAAAATATATTGATACACTATTTAAGGTAGCCTATAATCTTTGTCATAAAAACTTTATCGATGAATCTTTTTACAAAATTACTTCAGCCACCTTCAAAATATAATCCATTACATGCGATGCACTTGTCAAGTCTCTTTTCCCGCTGTTGGAAGCATGTTTGGAACCCTTCAAGTTTGATATTTTCCAGTACCCTTTGCGAAGCTGTTTTTACCGCCTCCACACCGTCATAACGCTCCCCTTTCAGCATTTTTTTTATTTGTGGAAATAGGAAAAAGTCGCACGGGGCTAGGTCTGGCGAATACGGAGCGTGGGGAATGACAGACCACCTCTGAGATGCCAAATGGTGGGACTCGTAAGGCCGTGTGTGCTGGAGCGTTGACGTGATGCAGAAAGCAGTCACCGATCGCCAAAATTCCGGGCGTTTCCTCCTCACATCCTCTCGCAAACGCCTTAAAAATTCCAAGTAAAAGTGTTGGTTAACAGTCAGGCCAGGGGGTACGAATTCCAGATGCACAATTCCACGAACATCAAAAAAAGACAATGATCATCTTCATATTTGACCTCGCTGGCCTTGCTTTTTTTGGTCTGGGAGAGTTGGGAGCCCTCCAGTGGCTTGACGCTTGCTTGGTTTCTGGATCATACCCGTAACAGCAACTCTCATCCCCTGTAATGACTTTGTTCAAGAAGTTTGGATCACATGCAATCTCTGTTTTCAAGTCCTGTCACACATTCATGCAGATGGCTTTGTGCTCCTGTGTGAGAAGGCGCGGAACAAATTTAGCAGCAACACGTTTCCTGTGCAAATCCTCCCTCAAAATCCGCTGGCACGAGCTCAAACTGATTCCTGTCGCTGCTGAAATTTGGTGGATCGTTTGGTGACGATCCTAGTCGATCTCTTGGCGGATCTTTTCAATGTTCTCCTCATTTCCGTATTGTTGAAGGGCGTCCAAAATGAGCGTGGTCTTCAACACACATCTCATCACGTTCAAAGCGCCCAAACCACTCAAAAACTTGTGTTTGCGGCTCATAGCGTCCTACTGGAAAACTTCCTAAAGCATTTGAAGTGTCTCCGTTGCAGTTTTTTTAAGCAGGAAACACAATTTCACACACACTCTTTGTTCTTTTAAAGTTGCCATAACGACTTCGCAGAGATAACACGCCAACAATCAGATAAACAAAATACCACACTTGCACGTTCAGCTCTACACTGACGCCGTCTGCACAGCTGTTTCATGAAGGTCTCTCGACTAACACCATCTAGCGTGAGAACCCTGCACTACGTCTACGAGTGGCAGCGCCATCGGAGTCTGGTTTCTTTTGGGTCACCCCTCTATACCTAGATATGTTAACGATTGAAGAATTGAAATTGCAAAATAAGGTAATGGATATTTTAGAAAGCAATAGTTTTTGTGTAACTTTCCTAGGTTTAAAAAGCAATGTATCCAAGTTACATACATGTAACACATGCAAACTAGAGTCCTCATTTACAAGCAAATTCAAATGGTGAAATAAACAAGCATACCGACACGAAAAATGGAGCAAATAAGCACCAAAACTAGGCAAATATAAAACAAAAATTGAATCATAAACATATTGTTTGACATAGCTCTTTACTTACGTAAGCTTGTTGCAGTATCCGAGGGATCTTGAGATTTTCTTGTGTGAAGCTCTTGCATTTGTCGGTGAAGAATTTTTTATAGAGTGAAAAGGACCTCTCCACGTCTCATTGACGTTACTGGAACATGTGACAGTTCCTCTTGTGTGAATTCCTCTTTGATATACGTTTCTGTAACAGAAAGCATTTTAGAAATTGTACAGTGTTTCGTTAATACCTTACTGAGTTTATCAAAGACAGTTTTAGGAATAAGATCACCTCGCAAAATGTCATCTATCACGAAGGCATTATTTCGAGCTGCCAACTGTGTTACAATAGCAGGTATTTTGGAGAAAAAGTTATGGATGTACTCTGTCTCATCTTGGATATTGTCACCCGAACATCGGAATTCCCAAGAGAACCAGCTGGCAGGTAGGGGCCAGACGGGAAGCATTCAGACCACGCGTACCCATTTATCTGTGTAGCGCTCACAGTCGGGATGATGTTCCGAGCCGCGAAGATTCCAGAAACAGCGATCTTCCTATATAAGGGCTACAGTGGGTGAGTCAGCTCAGTTCTTGGCGAGCAGCCGTGAAGAGCGCCGTGCTAGCGAACGGACTGGAAGACTGCGTACGTGTATCAGAGGAGTTGTACGTAATTGCGAGTATAGAGTGGACCTGTGACAGAAGAGCTGGTGGGTTTTAATTGTGTGCGCTACGTAATTCTATGTGATCGGCAAGTGTTCCAACTGTAATTCGGTGGTTATAAAGAACATCTTGAGTTTGTGCAATTGGACTTTTAATTCTACGAACGGACAAAGTCACAATACCAATGTTAGCTAAACATTTCGCTGCAGTGACAATGCTGCTTCATCTCGTGCATCTTAGGAGTACAGGACTATTTTTACTTCATTGAAATATTCTACGTAGTATGACACAGCCTTTAACCAAGGATCCCATCGAGTTTAAACTGACTGAGGAGGTAAAGACAAATTTGGATGGACTTCAAGAAATTTTTATCTCTGATCGGTGACAGTACAAATATTGTGACTTTGTGGGTTCGTAGAAGTAAACGTCTAAGTTGCAGAAATTTCAAATGTTCTTTATTTCCTTAGAAATACACTTACATTAGCAGCATTACGTCACATACACAATTGCAATCTACCAAGGTCGTTGACCAGAACAAAGAACTCACTTTCCAAACACACCAGTTTCAAATACAACTGCCGTTCCGCCTCTCTTTACAACTACTTTTTTCGACCACTCCGCTGATATATACTGGACATTTGTGGAATACTCTAACAAACAAGAAATCGACTCTTCTCTGTCAATCAAGATATCACTAGAATGTTCCAACACCTCACTTTATCTGTATTGGCACGTCTTTTATCTCCGCATTGCTTATCTGCTTAGGCAAGCTGTTTATCTCCGCGATACACTATCCGTCCGTTATCTCTCTGCGCCGAGCATTTTGTGTGCGTTGCCGGGGAAGCGAGCAGTTAACGATAAACTTTTAAGGACTTCAAGAAATATTTAACTCTAATCGATGACAGTACAAATGCTTTCTTTACGCTAGAGAAAAGTAGATCCATGTATTTATTTATATTGGCTCCTGTTTCGGTGAGACGATGTAAAAATGTCTGAATGATAGATGGCTAGAAATGAAAATTTATTTTTAATTTATCATATTTGGATAAATAAACTATTTTAATTAAAAAACAAAAAGAGTAAGCAAACCCCGAACTTCAGCAAAAAACCATTTATAGGTATTATGTTTAGAAATCTGAGCTATAAGGTTAATAGAGTTTAGCGAAATCCCAGAAAAATTTGATAGGAACAGGATATGAAACTTAATTTTTAAGGATTTTGATCCGTATCATTCACCACCTTTTAGCCTGAAATTTATTTGAAAACTTTTATTTTTACAAATGGCAAAAATAATAATTGATATTCATTTTCATTGAAGCGGATTGAAACGAAAGGACTCTAGTTTTCAAAATTGTAAGAACTGAAAGAGATTTCTAATGGTAAAAGAATTATCAAAGTCTGCGGATGATTGGTTTCTGAAATTAAGTCCTTCACACGCGAGACACATACATAGCATTTCCCTCTTATTGTCTTAGTGCATGTATATAGCTGTTAGTTTGTGACTCACCTCATAATTTCTTCTATTTAAACTTCAGCAGTGTAGGATTCTACGTTTTTTTTTTAATACTTTTGCATTAGTGATTGCTAAAAGGAAGTGGTAGAACTAATAATCTTCGAAGCTATTTTAAGCTTTAAAAAGACAAACAAATCTAGCATTCAATTTAAATTGATATAGCAGCAGCCTCCTCAAGGCAAAGCAGTGAATTAATTGTAAACATTAAATAAAATACCTTAGGGCTACAGCTTCTGAATCACTCTTTTAATCCAAATGTAAATTACATATCTCTTGCATAGGAATATTGTTTCCAGTTACCAAACAAGGGTGTCCAGAGTTATGAATCGCGTGTCACAGAATAAATAACTTCACATCATTTTTATTCTTGTTTTTTTTTGTGCTATACACTTGCAATTAGCAGAGAAAATATTGTATTTCATCCATAATTTGGATACCATATATAGATATCTTTAGGCCTCTGAACTCTCGGTTTGACCAGTCTTGATTTGTTGTACCTATGACTGAAGTATCCTTCCGGGAGGAAGGATGATGCGAGACAAGATAGAGGGCAGCCGACCCAAGGAGTCACGACCGTACATACTGCAGGGTCCCTACTATTTGCCAGTTGGAAGCTCCTCCGGCAGGCCAGCACAATTGGCATCGCAACCGCTGCGGTACGAAAACGGCCCAAGAGGTCAACCCGGACACCGGAAACCGTCCTACCGAAGGAGGAAGTTTTACCAGGAACATTTCATCCTGCCGTGCAGCGCCAAGACACCCGCCGACACTTCTATCACCAGATGAGGTGAAATAAGAATGGAAATGAAATGGAGGAGAGGAATTCCTGGATGTAGTTAACCTATGCAGCACTCGCCTTGTAATCCAGGAAAATCCCCAAAAATGCCATGGGCGAGGGCGATCAAGGGAATCAAACCCAGGCCTCAGAAATGCACGACACAGACGAATACGCCTAAACCATTCTGCTTTGTCTCTGAACATTTAAAAAGTATTGTTTTTGGAAAAGGTTTGTGCGTGTGCGTGCGCGTGTGCATGTGTATCACAAAGATGCAGAGTTTGATAAATATCAAACTTTGTGCACACAACGCTGTATATTTCACAGATCTATAGGAAGATTTTCAAAAAGATCTCTCTATTCTAACTACTCTTTTCATGAAGAATGCTTTATGTTTGAAATACCTTTAACGAGTTTGAAATATTTTGATGGCTTTGCTTGGCAACGGTTGCTGTTTCGTTGCACTTAGAGTGGAAAATAGGTGTCCAAGTGTTTTACTCGATCGTCCCTTCCCTAACAATTGCCGGCCATTAACAAACAGTAGCACACGAGGCAGCTTCTCTTCTCTGCACCTGCTTGCAAACAACGTGTACTCCTCCACAGGAGAGAAAGTCTCAAAGGGATGAGACGCAGGGGGGTCGGTGAAGGTTTCCACACCCTTCCTGGACAGGTTTATGACACCCCATGTCAGTACAGTTGCAGATCATTCAAAAACATTCTGACGGCTTCTGCTATTATGAATGAATCTTCTTGGTTTTAGATGATGGTCGATTTTTTGATATTCCTTCTCAAAATACCCTCCCCTGAATGCAATGCACTTGTCCCATCGTTTCGGTCAGTCTTCAAAGACATGCTGGAAACCATTTTTTGAGAGATCCTTTAAAATCGCCACCGCAGCCTCCATCACTGCTTCTGCTTATGGATAATGCCTCCCACGAAGGCGTTTCTTCAAGCTAGGGAGTAGATAAAAGTCACATTGGACTAAATCCGGACTATAGGGAGGGTGAGGGATGCCCTTCACGTTGAGTTTGCAAGATGTTCGGCAATAACATTGGCAATATGCGGTCACGCGCATTACCGTGCTGCAGCATCCAGCCTGCGTCATGGAAATGTGGTATTTCGCGCCTGATAGGGACTTGCAATGTTTTCAGAACATCCATGTAGTATTGTCCAGTTACTGATGTGTGTGCAGATACAACATGCTGATAAACCATTGCATGAATATCAAAGAATGAGATGACCATAAGCTTCCTAACAGAAGCAACCACTTTTGCTTTTTGGGGGTTTGGTGATGAAGTAGATTTCCACACTGAGTTTTGCTATTTGCTCTCAGGATCAAAATGATCTAGCCAAGTTTCATCAGCAGTGACTACGTTTGATAGAAACTCCGGATCTTCCTCTAACATCAACTTCAACTGCGCCCGTATAAAGGTGTACTCTGTCTCAGATTACTTTTTTACGGTGATTTGTGGTCATTTCGGTAAAATCGGTAATTCTGCTCCAAGTCTCTATTTTAAAAGTTTCACTGAAGTATGAAGATAGAAAGTGGTTTTTATATTGACTGAGAGAGCTCAGACTATACAGAAGTTGAACCAAACTCCCTCGCAGTGCAGATATCAGCTGAACTAAACTCTATGGCATAAATGTCTGTTCAAGATCTATTCCCCACCTTTGCTTACAGCAGACGAAATCAGTAAGCTCTACTAGAAAGTGGTACGTGGTTAGGGCCTTTTCGCTCAAGTAGATCCGCATTTGTTCCTCCAGGTACGTCACGAGTCTATGTGAACCCCGAATTAGGTCTTCCAAGGATAGAATGTTTCCAGAAGGGAAATCGTTTCCTGGCCTTCCGTTTGGTAGGGAGCTTTTCCTCCACTAACTTGACATATGCGATTGAAATTTGAGGAAGACTTAAGTCATATAGGATGATGAATGAAATTGTGGTGAAATGATGCTCAAATGAGTCCGGGGTCCATGGAGCTTAGAGTTACCCAACATTCGTCTCTTAGGATAAGAGAAAATCACGGAAAAACCTTATCCAGGTAACTCAACCTGACCAAAATTCGAACGTGGTATCTCTTGAACGTGAGGCATATATGCTACCATCTACGCTACCCTGGCGGGCAAAAATGTGTTCATAAATAATAATAAGTATTAACTATAGTAATTTGTAAAAGTGTAAGAACAATTTAAGAAATCACGAGAGCATAAGCTCTGTTAGAATTGTACAGAAGTATTATGATGTGAGATTTAAATCAGGACGTATAAAGCGGTATTCATTAACCATAGGAGAAAATTAGACACTATGGAAGCCGAAAGATGTAACAAAGTCTTTTGAAATAAGAGAAAAGAGATTCTTTTAGACACGTTATTGCCAGAGGTTCTACTCCCACTAGTCCTGGACCCGTAGGACCAAGGTTCCGAGCACCCTTCGACCAGGGAGTTACCGAGCTGTGCCTTAAGTGCACCCGGTGCCTCCGTGGGGCATTTCATAGGGCAAGACCTAGAGACTAACAAGGATCCCCCCCATCTGGTCCTGTGAACTCAAGACGGGATGGAAGTGGATACCCAATTACGCGCGCCAACTCCAAAGCGGGAAGGCTACCGATGTGACCTCGGTGAGACCGTCTGGTGATCTAGCACACCTCTAACTAGCTATGCTGGCTAGTACGCGGGAATATTAATGGCTTCCCTTAACCCCGTCCGGAGACGTACCCGATCTCCCACGGGTATCGGGAAACACTGTCCTCTCGAGTCCAACCCAATCTGAACAACTCCCAACAGGATTGTTCGGCCCGAGGTTCCTCTAGTAACGTCAGAGGCAGCACCACGACATCTGAAGGGGACAGATCCCCTCCCCTACGGGTTAGCCTTTTAGAGAAAATTATAGAACACTTAAATTACAAATTAAAGGAATTCGATGTAGGAAAATTAAAACAGTTCTGTGCTAAAACACAAATGAGACGCAGAATTTTCCCAGAAAATTCGATTAACTTTGCAATAGGCCTTTGGCTTAGGTCATGAAAGCTTAAAGAAAAATTGGCTGCAGTTGTTAAACATTCAGTTATGATTTCCAAACATATATATTTCCTTCATATATATGAAGGTATATGTAAACATTGAAAAGGCCCCTTGTTTCTTTTTATATGGTAGAAGGGTCTTTATAAGCGAAAAGGGGCATTATCTCTCTCTTAAAATAATAGAATTATCGTTCTCCACTCCCTTACCAGTGAGGAAATGACGGGGTAGTGTGTATCCCATCGCAGGGACATAGAACATGGTCTTGCTTGTTTCGCCGTACGCTATAATTAACCTCAACCTTAGGAGGGAGTTTCAAAACCTGTTGGAAAGGAGAGGGGACGAACATGATTCCAGCTTACCACATTTCCTTTTCATATAGCAACGGGTTAAATTCTTGTTACGTACTGTGCAGTTGGCCAGTTTGTTTCCCCACCAACTTAATCAAGGTCTTATTCAATTAGTCTCGAAGCGGCGGGACTCGGCTTGCAATGCCCTTCCCTCCCTCCTGAAGACGCTACGAGGTGGGCTTAGATGGTACTATTTCCCAATGATATTGTGTATTAGAAGGGGTTAGGTGAGGCTTCATATTGCTTATGGCTACTGGCATAGGAATAGCTAATGACAAAATTTCAGCAGCACAAAGACTGTGCAATATTCTAATATTTAAACTTAAAAACAATAATTAAATTAATATAGCTGCTTTTGAACTAAATTTCTATTCTGCCAGTTAGGAACTAGAGACACAAAATTTCATCCTTATTTAACCAACCTCAACAGATGTAAACAAATGTTACAAATGAAACTGTAGGCACGTTGTATGCATGCAGAACTTAACAGTGTAAAATGATAATTTTTGTAGCTTACTGCCATAGGAAATTAATCACTAACAAGAGCACATAGAATACATTACATAATTTGGAAAATGACACTGGGAGGTCGGAGGTCGAAAGGTTTCAAAAAATCCATATTTTGCTTTTAATGTTAAAGAATATTTATAATTGTTCAGCTTTAAAATGATTATATATATAACATAGGTTGTCAGCGAGTATTAAAACCCTTTATTTCGTCAATTTAAAGATGGCAGCGTAATGATAGGCCCACTTCCTGAGAATGGTGCTTAATCTTCGATCGTGAATTCCCAAAACCTTGATTTTTCATATTTTAGGTGCATGTTTCTCTAAAACTATAAAGGCTATTGACACAAAATTTGTAGTGGTTATTTGTCAATGTTCCTCGAACACATTCGGCTGACATTTATATTCATGTGATTTATAAAATGGATGAAAACAAATATTCAGTCCTTGAAAATATTCTTTTTTTACTCAAAACTAATTAATTTTTCATGTGCGTAGTATAAACTATATGTAATTTTCATTTAGCCTATATTATAAAACTGTATATTAGGTTATTTAGGATAAAACTTGGTGCATGTAGCTTTAAATTCCTACAAGTAAACTGCACCTGAAATATAGGGTGCAATATTTTTTTCAGGACACACGGTGTGATTTATGCCCCTTTTGCATGGACCTATGTGAACGTAATTTAAATATTATACAGCAGCTAAATACACACATTCTTATACAGTTATCATACCGAATTTCAATTTCTGATAATGTTTAGTTATTTATATATTTAAATTTTAATATTGGTAAAATTTATCCTTCTCTGGGTAAAAATAACCCCCCAGTGCCCTTAAGTGAATCACCAGACACAGGTTAGGACAAAATGTGACGGAAGAACCTAAAATAAGCAATATTAGAGAGACAGCGATAAAACACAATTAGATTTTAGCAGAGAAAAATAAACGAATTAATTCTCATAAGCCACCTAGCACAGTATTTCAGGGGAGAACACGGGGCAAACTTTGCGTATCAGGCAGAGCATAATGGAGGGCGATTCCAAGAAACTACATCAGATAATTTGGCTAAGCAAATCACCAGACACGGATTAGGACAAAATGTGATGGAGCGATCTAAAATAAAACACAATAAAATAGAATGAAATAGTGAGATTTTAGCAGAGAAAAATTAACGAATGTATTCTCATTAGACGCCTACCGCAGTAATTCATAGGAAGCAATGTATATCAGGCAGAGCATAATGGAGGGCGATTCCAAGAAACATCCTTTCAATTCTGAACATCAAAGATCCATTTCAGTCTGTCTGAGTGGGAGGGAAGCCTTTATACACACATATAGCTGGGTAACCTTAGAGCTCGAAATTCTGGTGGAACACTAAAGCGAAATACTAATTCGCAGAAAATGGGAGTGGTCTGGATTAATAGGAGATATACTGACCAGCAGACTTATTAGTTTTATTCATAAATAGAACAGACAAGCTGTAATATGACTGAATTTAACTCAATATATGTATATATTTCCACATAAAAGCAATCTTTCAAATTTTTCTATGAGTAATGTGTTTAAACAATGGAATTGAATAGACCAAATAAAATAGTGAGTGCTGACAATTTAGAAGACTTTATTGTTTATAAGAAATAAAAAATTAACAAAATATAAAGCAAAGTTACAAATTTAAAACGTATAACGATAAACATGTATTAAGAACAGCATAATATGTAAGTATCGCACAATACTCGAGTATGAGCGTCCTAAAAGTACAGAATGCCTAGGAAAGTTTTATCTATTTATGGAAAAATAGGAATTTTTCCTTCTTTGTTATAGATTCTTTGTAATCCGAAAGATGTAGATCATGAATTAATGTCTTAAGTTGGAGAATCAATGGTCTGTCTTTTGCTAAAGTCCAAGAACTGTTTGACAGACGTCATATAGATGTCCCAATGTAAACAAAAATTACAGACTTTGTCAATTAGTTACAGCGAACTGAGAATGTTGGTGACAAGGAATGTTCTGGACGGCCATCGATGTCAAAGAAATCGAGCACCGACCACATATGGTCTCAGTCGGAATGCAGCATCCCGAAGCTCAGTGTGTAGCAAAATTTGCGCTTCGAACTACGGAAAAATTGCTTATTACTTCAAGGTGTTCTATTATTTTGAACATAAAGACAAGTTTATTGGTTTCAGTTAATTGATGGAAATTAATCATTTCTTCACACTAGCCATATATAGGCTAAGGTTTTTGATAGAGTCAACATGAAAAATTCAATGCCATGGCTGGGATTTGAACTACGGATCTCTTGGTGCTACCATGACCAACTTGACGTCATGACATTAAATTCTCATTTGACTTGTATATTTCTCCGGTAGAGCACTATGGGCTCTCGCATCCGAGATATACCGTTTGTGGCGACTTACTGTCGTAAGTACTTGAGTCCCGGCCACGGCATTAATGTTTCATGTTAACCATCTATCAAAAACCTTAGACTATATACGGCTAGTGTGAATAAATTATTGATTTCCATCAATTAACTTAAATAATAAGAGTTAAATGATGAAGCCTGTGACTGAAGTACTTACGATAGTAAGTTGCCACAAATGGTGTATCTCGAATGCGAGAGTCCATAGTGATCTACCGGAGAAATATACAAGTCAAATGGAGAATTTAATGTCATAACGGCAAGTTGGCCATAGTAGCTCAATGAGTTAGAGCGACTGGACGGAAATCAGGAGATCCGTGTTTCAAATTCCGGCCTTGGCATTGAATTTTTCATGTTGATTCTATTGAAAACTTATTGGTTGTTCGCATTTGGGGTCTATGTGTGGTTATGTTGGTAAAGACGTTCTTTGACCTCGGCATGGTCACTCTAATGAGGGCACTCCTTTGACTCTCCAAGTTACACTTATTCGCAGTACGATATTATAGGGGAATGGATGAAGTGAGATCCAGAATAATTGTGATCGGCAGCTCTCGGTTGAATTAATATTTAGAAAAGTAGGTATTACAATAAATGAGTGAATAACTAATGACTAGACTGCAGAGATATCAGTGTAATTCCAGGTTTTGACAATATTCTTTATTATTTTAAGATTAGCAAAAAAATTAATAATAATATAATAATTATAATAATGATTATGATAATTATAATTATAATCGTATATTAACTTGAGGTGACTCCAGAGCAGATGAAAACTTTACTATTGAGGAATTAATGAGGCATTGATTCCTCACTGATATGTGACATTTGTGCGTTAGAAGAATATTTGTTGTATCGTGAAACTATAATAATATTTATTATATAAGCAGAGAAGTTCAGATTATTTTTCCTTAATCCTCTTACTCCTCCCCATCAAAAATGCTTTAAAAGTTTTTGAAACTAATTATGTGTTAGCCCATTTAGTATCTGTTTTTTAGTAATTTTCCACAAAGCAAATTATCTAGACTAACTGTAATTACCCATTAATTCTTCATATCAGTTGGCTTTTTCAGTTTTTAGATTATCGAGATAAAGGTTTTAATAGAAGGTCTATTACGATATTATTGTGGCATTAGTGGGATTCATTTCTCTTCTCATGTCCTTTTAATCATTGTGGCTAATGATGCGTATTTTCCAATCTCTTCTCAATCCACAACTGTTTATGACGATGCATTGTTTACCAATATGTTATTTGCATAAGAGTGATTGGTTTCCGTCTCTGATGATTTCCACTGTATGAGCTAGTGTTTTCCAACCTATTATAAACTTTATTGCCCTGTTAACACATGTGGTTAAATAATCCTCGAGGATGAATCTTTACTAGATTTAGTTAACCCTATGGAAAATTCGCTGACATTTTGGCAGATAACTCAAGAAAATCTTGTGGTAAGGCTACTGAAACTATTTCTGCCCCTTTTCATTTATGTTTATTGCTGATTTATAAAGTTTTACATAAAAATTTACATTCGAAAGAAATGGCTTCAATTAGATCATATGCATTTTCAGGGGGTGGACTGTCGTTAAGGGCTAGAGGAACCAGACTCTACTGAAAATATCACGTAACTTATAAGCATTTTTTTAATTTGAAGGAAAAAAGATAATTTTGTAGTTTACTCAATTGTAATAATAATTACAAACAATAATTTATTCACCATAATTCGAATGGTTACCGCGGTGTTGTACACGGCAAACGCGCCAGTAAGCAGTATGTTGGGCCAGATTACCATGGGCCCACGATCACTCCTCGGCCTCTATATACGAGGTACGTTCAGAAAGCAAGTTCTGTTTGGTAACAAAATTAAATTGTCTACAGATACAGAAAAATTATTTATTTCACAAAATTCTACAACTCACTGCAGGCATTTGTCATAGCGAGGCACAAGTTTTTGTATACCTTCTTCATAGAAGTTTGCCACCTGTGTCTTCAACCAGTTGGAAACATTTTCTTTGAGCTCTTCGTCATTGTTGGAGTGTTGACCGCCAAGGAAAGATATGAGATGCAAAAATAGATGAAAGTCGCTAGGAGCGAGGTCAGGTCTGTACGGGGTGTGGTCAAACACGTCGCAGCCAAATCCCTGTAGGATATTTTTCGCAGCATTTGCAGTGTGTGGTCGTGCGTTGTCATGAAGAAACACAACACATTTTGACCTCGCAAATTTGCCGATAAGTTTCAATTCGTTTTACTTTCCTAGCATTCCGAAAACGAATCACAGATCTGATTTCACAAGCGGCGGGATTTTCAATCAACACCGACATTGTAAACAAACACAACAAGGTGTACGTGGCTGACAGCAATCTCACAATGGCGCACGGTTCTTCTCCTTGATACAGAGCGTCTACCGCGCATGTGCGGAACTGCGATCGCAGCGCTGCACGGGAGATAAATTGAAACAGAACTTACTTTCTGGACGCCCCTTGTACTTTACCATTCTCGTTTGTATATCTTACTCACTCCCCTGCTCACCTCTTCATACATCGCATTCAGCAACGCCTGGGACCAGGCAGGTCAACCCCGTTACATGAAGTTTAGCGTTCCTGTGATTATTGTTGAAATCGTAATTGTCTGGTGGACAAAGTAATTGTCTTAAAATGAATAGAGTAAATTATTTATTAAAAGTCCCTTTCATGCATTAAAGGTATAAGTTAAAAACAAATAAATTTGGTGATTAGGATAGAAGTAATTTGTAATTTATCTGTTATCTTTCCTTTTACATCATCACATGGAAATACAAAATCAAGATTACAATTATAAAATCCACTCTGGAAAATGTCATAGGCCGCCTCGGTAGCGTAGATGGTAGCATGTCTGCCTCACGTTCAAGAGGTCCAGAGTTCGAAACTCGGTCAGGGTGAGTTACCTAGATAAGGTTTTTTCCGGGGTTTTCCCTTATCCTTCAAGACGAATGTTGGGTAACTCTAAGCTCCATGGACCCTGGACTCATTTCACCCAATTCATTCACCGTCCGATATAACTTAACGTTGGGGCGGACGTAAATTTAAAAAAAAATGTCACATATTCCTAAATCCTGAAAATCCTACCATGTTGCCCGACATTCACCTAATCCTAGGTTTTTGTGTATTGGAGGCCCTCTGCTCCGTTTTACAATTTTGCCGTACACCTATCCTATTCTACATTACTCTTTTAATTGTTTTTAGCCATCACTTTAACTTTCCCTGAATACTCGTAATTCCCTATATTTCTCCTGTTCTTTACCCCTTTTACTGACAAAATTTTGACTACAATATCATGAAAAATGGATATCTGCATTCTCTTCTCCACAAAATGTACATTTATCTAGCTCCCTATCTTGACCCATAACTTTCAAGTTTCTCACTCCTGTTCTCACCCAAGCAAAAGCTTCTCCTCCTAACTTTATTACACATGTCTATATATCCTTCCCTCTCCTGTGTTTTTATTTTTCTATATAACGTCTGTGAGCTTTTGTCACGTGTACTGGCAAATATGTCTTGTCTATCAATATCTTTTAATCTTAACTAAACTTCTTTCCAGAAGCCAATATACCCATTCTCTGCATTTATCCAAGAACGACCCATACCTATCTGCTTCAATACGTCATTCCTTAAATGTGCCCACCCCAGTTACTTCTCCTTTGTATACGAAAACATTCTTAAATAATATTGCCATCTTCCAAGTTAGTGATTCAAGTAGAAGTAAACAAGGTATAATTTTAAGAAAAATTAATGTGAAACTTATAGGAGTTATATATTGAATATATTAACAGCGAAGTTGTATGTTTCAATTACTTAGGATTTGGTATTTCCTATGAATGTCAGAGATTTTAAACAAAAGATATATAAATTTCAAACCATATGTATCACTATAAAACGAACATTGAAAAAGCAAACAACAAGAGATACCATATTATAGTTTTATAAAACTATGGCAGTGCCTGTTGTATCTTTTGGAGCCGAGACCTGGACCTTGAACAGAACTGATAAAAGAATTATTGAAACGGCTGAAATGAAATTTTTGAGGTACGTAGCTGGCTGTAGTCTTAAGGAATACATTAAAAGTCAAACAATAAGAGAACAACTAAAATATTTACTTTAAATGACAAACTCAGGGAGTACAAACTGAAATGGCAAGATCATCTCTCTCTAATGCCAGAAGAAAGACTCACCAAACAGACCTTGCAGTATAAACCAGTTGGTATTAGAGATGTTGGAAGACCACGGAGACGCTGGGAAGATCCATTCTGCGCCGAAACAGGCCTCTCTGGCCCATCCTGAAGGTTGATGATGGTGTTCGTGATGGTGATGGTGATGATGATGTTAACAGCCTGGGCTAAATACTTAACAATA